>VZTV01058815.1:25787-50934 GCA_013400875.1 Anhinga rufa | reverse complement strand
TAGGAACATTCTGTAACTCACAATGAATCCTTGTGGTGGTATCCCCAGACATGTGCTAAAGTGTTGCTTGCTGCAAGTTGTGAAGAACGAGCCAGACAATTGCATGTCAGAAAAAAATTTGATGCAATTTCTGCCTTAGAGCAGGTCACTTGAACGTCCTTCCTAGTCCTGGTTTTCTGTGACTGATACCAAATTGCTAGAGCATTTCAGCTTCACCCTGATGTCACTAGTGATACGAGATGGGCAGTGCTCGTGGTGGCTTTCTACTTTGTGGAAAACAGTAAGACACAGTAAAAAACCATGGGAGTAATTGTTGCCTTCCTGATACCTGTTACAGTTCAGTGCATTCACTGCCTACAGTCCTAACAGATAAGTGGAGATAAACAGTACTTTTCACTTACTATTTCCCTTCTTCTCTCTCAAAAGCAGTGGCTGCAGAAATCCAGGAGTAGGAAAGTTATCTACCTACCTTTGCCAGCAGAATAGATGGGGTTTTTTTCTCTGATGTTTCAGGAGAGAGATATTTCCCCATCAGCAGAGCTAGAGGGTGCTATTGTATAACCATTTGTTTGGTGATTCTTTTTTTTCAATTCTAAGAAATGTTAGCAACTTTTTATTATTATTTATTTAACCTGACTCATTTAGAAATAGCTTTTCCTCCTCAGGCTTGATACTATAAACCTTCCTCATGTGGATGAGGTCCTGGCCCTTAAAATACATATTTGCACATCCATCTTTATGCAAAAAAAAAAGAGGGGAAGGTGATAAAAGTAATATTTTCCTTTTATTCTTAATCTTTTTTGCTTAAATAAAAATTGAGGTCCCTTAAGGATAGATGAAGGCTCAAATAAATTATTTATCAGCTTATATACTGTAGAAGTCAGCCCCTCCATCATCATTTCTACCGCAGCAGTGCTAGAAAATGCAGTACAGAGCTGTGTACAGTGTGTCGTGCAGTAAGGTTTTGCATTTGTACATACCTGGCACAACAGTAACCAGGTCGATAACAGAGGGAATAGATTTTGAGGAAATGTATGGTTACTGAAGAATAACAATGGCAAGGGTTTGTCTTGTTTTCCTACAAATAGCCTCTTCCTGCTGTGTCCAGCCCTCATGCAAAATCTCAAAATATGAGTTAGATGAATTTAAGTTGCACAGGCTCTTGCTGACAGTTTCAAAGGGACTGATTTTGACAGAACTGCAAATATGGTTAGCTGCTCATTTTTAACTAGAATTTGATGGACTTCACATCTGAAGTGAAGAACAAACTGATGCAATGTTAGTGTTTTGCCTTTCAGTTCTGGGAAGTCTGATGCTAAATATAAAACCAGTTGTCTGATTGCACAGCTCGTGCCTCCGTGCCCCCATGGCTATGTCTGAAAACCCGTGCAGCAGCGCACCCAACTGACGGTCTCTGACCAACCCAGAATTAATCAGTACGGTTTTGAGATGCTTATGGACATCTCGATGAAATATCCTGACTTCCAGAAGCTTATTTGAAACCGTGGATGATTCTGTTTCAAAATAAATTATCAAAAACCTTAGGAGAGAAAAGCATTAAAGAATATGTAGTGCTCCAGGGTCCAAAATATTTCTGGTTTTGATAGGAAAGTGGGTGGGGTTTTATTGGTATGTTATTTCTCTACAACAAAACCTCACGAGGAAGGAAACTCGGGATTCATTGTCAGACACAGGGAATAGTTACAGGTTTGTGAGTGTCGAAGTAAAAGGCAAGAAGTAAATTTATGAGATTCCCTGTATGGCAAAATAACACAAGGGCTCTGCATTACCACGCAACACAAACCAGGCACAGCTAAAGATGACTCATCGTCCTTTGCTTTACTATTTTGCCACTGCAGAGCCTGAAAGTAAATACACCCACAAGTACTTTGGGAGTAAAATGAAAAAAAAAAAGTGCATGCAGAATGCATTTGTCCATGTGGCATGGAGAACATATTTCCACTGGAGTTATGCTGAATCCATCTTTGCAGTTAGTGCCCCAGCTTTGCAGGAAGAAAGAGAAGCAGGGCGCAAGTTATGTATATTTCCAGATGCGGGTTTTTTAATTGTAGAGATCGTATGAGGAAAAGCCTATGTACGTTTGTAAAAATTTGTCGACTAATTACTTGGTTCCATTTTGTTTTATCCAGCTGCTGGACAGCCAACTACATTGTGACATGACTTTCAGTCCTAACTTTCAAGAAGGAACTCTCTTCTGTTATGTATCGGCTGCCTCCAGACAATCACTTGTAAGAGCTTGAATCCATGGACATCATGGCTCTCATCTCATTTTGAAAAACTCATAAAAACACTGCACCTGTTCCTTTAAAATGCAGTATGTTGGTTTTTCCCTTTCTTAAGAAATTTGCAAAATATGTATGACCATGTTTGGGAAGGCAAAGCTTAAGTACTATAAAAAAAAAAAATCCCACCTTTCAGGTATGTTTATGATTTCCAGTCTGTTACCTTGTACTTTTGAAAGTAATAAGAAAATAAACACGCAATAAAGCTGTTTTGGTTTAATATTTCTAGGAATTAAAAAGTTTAAGTTTACAGAACCTTTATAGAATATGCCAACTTGAGCTGAGAAGTAATTTTAAGATAGTATCTAATCTGTGCATTTGAAAAACTAAACATCACAGCACGACTTCTCTGTTATAACTGAAGCTATAACTTTTTTTATACAGAGACTAGTTTGATAATACATCCTGTAATTCTGAAGCATTTTGTGTTTATATTACCTTCAGTTGAGGGTAGGAGTTATACAAATAAATTATTGCACCTTTAGTGATAGGATTTTTTTGTTTGTGTACCTCAAGTAATGTTCATGACTATAGCTTAATATTCTCTCCAATAAAGATTTCTTCATTAAACCTAAAGACTGTATACCGTTAACGGTGGCAAGATTCCCATTAGGAGCAATCCTTCTTACTAAGTTCAGCAGCCAGTGTTGTTATTAAACTCGATGAAAGGTGATGTGGGGGAGAGGCAGCTGAGTGGGCAGACACAGCTGAATTCTGAGTCTCCGAGCTGCAGTTTGATGCTAGGGTGAAGCTGTTCTCTTTGGCATGTAACTTGCCCACTGATGGTCTGAGTTGGTTTGAGCGCTCCTCATTCACTTGCAGACATTACGGTTGACTGAAATTTCATGCAGAGAAACACATGTGGTTTGGGTGCCTTCCAGAGCAGGGAATTAAACAGCCTTGAGCCTGTGTTCCTCCACACACCACCCCAATAAAGTCAGCAAAACCCGGGAGTGCAGAAGGCAGGCAGGGAGGCGGCTGGCAGCAGTAGGCAAAACAAACTGTAACTTGGCTGTGTTTGGGCCAGTTTTCCTTTGTGTTTTTTGATTAAGCATGTGTTCCTTACTAAATGATCCAGCAGCTCGTTGAAACAGCCGACAGAGCTGTGTCACTTTACCTACAATACACAGACAAGGTTAGGGGGTATGATGCAGTTGTAAAATATCCCAGCACTTTCTGGTAAACAGTTATTGGAAATATCCCATTTTAGCAGTTCACGATGCAACTTAAAATGGAGGAAAAAAAATCTACTAACTCTGCCTTAAGACCGTGATAAAACTGAATTAATAGAGGTTTATTTTATCTATGTGGACATCCATTGTCTTTTGATGTGTTGGTAAATGGAAATGAAGTGGTTATTAGGGAAGCAATAATTTTGAGTTGTTCTATAGCTAGCAACTATTTATTTAAACACTAGAGGCTGCTTGCATGTGAGTCACATACCCATGCAAAACTGCATGCCATTGAAAACCCATGTATGATGTTGTCATTGGAGGACATTGTGGCTATCTGCTGGAAAGTTACATGTTACGTCCTTAAAATTGTGCCTTAGAAAACGCAAAGCTGTTGCACACAGTCGACAATGACTTATGGATGCAATAAATCCAAAAAGCTGAAGTTCCTTTGTGAACTTCACATGGGGAATATTTAAAAAAAAAAAATTCAGAAAAATGTTTTGGAAATAAAAATTATGTCCAATATTTTGATTAACCATCTGCATGATTTACTGTTAAAGGGTTTTGATAACCAGGATGGTTACGCTTTGCATGTGGTCATCATAACATTTTTCCCCACAAATAATGTGTAACATGGAAATTGAAGAAGCAGATTTTATAACCAACTTTCTACAACTGTATAATTCCATGCGCTGCATTAAGGATATGTGAATATATGGTGTCAGGGCCTGATTTTTAAATGAGACCGTGCATGCTTGTGCATCTATTTGGTATGAGTCGCTAACACCGCTTCATCCATGCGATAGAGTTTAGATGTGCAAATCAGTCCCCAAACGTACAAAAGGGTTGGTTGTCACAGAGGTTAGGTCTGCTTCTCATTCACGTAGGGGTCATGGTTGGGACTAAAATGCATGGGTGAGGGCTGGGGTGGGGGTATGCATCGCACCGCAGACACACCACTGGATCTCTGAAGCTGCTTAGAAATTGATCCCAGTGTCTATCGATTAGTTTCATATATGCATGTTTTAGTCAAGTTTGATTGTATATACAGCAAAACGAAGCGGCTTTCTCAGACAACGATTTTTTCCTCCCTCATGAACACCTACTCACCAGCACAGAATGATTTTCAACAGTTTTCTGAATTGTACTTGCCAACCGCATATGTTTGATTTTATATTTCCTTTGGAGTCTTACACGGCACATTCATTCAAGCTAAGATCTTTTTTTTTTCCTTTTCTTTTTTTTTCAGTTTAAGCACATAAACATCATACGTTTTTTATCAGGAACTTTGAGCACAGAAAAAAAATAATGCTTTACTACAAATGAACTACAATGTAAATGTATTTGTTGCAAAAAAAATGGATTATTATTGCTAAGCAAGTACAATGTATGTAATGGGTTTTAGATGTTTCAGAATTTATTTAGCCTCTTACTACTTCAGAGAACCTGAACAGGTGTCGTAACCCATCTGTATTTCACAACCCCATTTTTCATGGTGTATTTTTTCCTTACTCTTGCTATGTAGTGTTATTGATGCAGTACATCTGTAGTTCTTGGTGAATGTCCTAAAGGTTGGTGAACCAGAAGGGGACCATCCTTATCTGCATGTCCATTCAAGGACAAGGATTGCTGTCCTAGCTGGGGCTAATGTCGAATGCCAATTATGCTAATCTTTCCTTTATTTTATTTATTCTAAAATGCCTCTGGAAATTAGGAAAACTTGTCTAAAATGCAACAGCTTTTATAGTAAATGTATGTTTATAAATAAAATGTTGATTACCTTTGGTGGTGTTGATTTTACTTATTATAACTAATTTCTCCTATTGCATGAGATGTGTCTGTGAAACTGGATTGCAGAGCGTGTACAATCCCACTGGTAGAAGCTTCTGCTTGCTTGGGGTAGGCTGAACCAAGCTATATTCCAGCAAACTTAGTATATGAGATGAGACAATAAAAAAAGACATAAATGAGATGGGACGATAGCCCGTGGATTGCTGCTGTAAGCACAGCACGTGTGGCTGTCACGGTAAAAGACAAGCAGAGATGGCTTTCTGTGAGTCGAACCCAGTCCTCAGAAGATCTTTCATTGATGTCAGTGGACTGTGGTTCAGACTTTGACTCAATAAAGCACTTTATGTACCGCAAAGCTAAATATGTGCTTGGTTAATTCCATTTCCACGTAGTAAAGATCCTTGAGTTTGTGCTTAATTATGCATGTGCTGCAGTATCACTGATTGCTGAATCTCAATGAGTATGTAGCTTTACCAGTAACCAGCAAAAAAGTTCACACAAAATTTTAAACTAATAACTGCCCCTTTTTTTTCTTTTAATTGGGTCTTCAGTGGATGACGGTTTTGGTTTTGTGCCAAGAGCACATCTTTGGCTGTTAGATGAGTCATGGGGAAGTACTGACAATTTAATTTTTTGGAAGCAGATTTTTATCCCGGTGCCTTAATGGAAATGGTAGTGGTCTTATATTATTTCTGCGTGTACGTCTGTGGACAGAGGGCCAGTGTTACTCTGTGGTGGAAGTTGGGGTTCCCAAGAGGGGAGCATCGGTGCCGTGTCTGCGGGAGCAGCTCGCTGCCGCTGGAGGTTGCTCTCAGGCTGGATTTGGAGGCAGTCAGACAGCTATTTCTGCTTCAGCAGCTCTGCACCACGGTTGCTGGGCACCCAGACAAGCACAGTTATGGTGACTGTGACCCTTATGAGCCAAGTAAAATGGTGGAAAACCTAGTATGATTTTTATTTTTTTTTTTTAATCTGGTGAACGTGGCCTGGCAGCTCTGACCTGACCAGAGCCATTGATGATCCTAAAAGGGCATCAGTGGGGTTGCACTCTACCGGCACTGATTTAATGCCAAAATAATTCCACAAACCTTATAAAAGAGGAGTTGTGCTCACCTCACCACCACCTTCCTCTGCAGGTAGTAAAGGCTGCCAGGTGGGCCCCAAGGGAGACCACCCTGCTAACAAGGCCTCAGCTTGCCCCAGGAGAAGATGATGGCTTGCCAAGCAGCAGGATGAAGCTGGAGGCATATGGAAGAAATAGTGGGTAGTGTAGGAAAGGAGTGGGCTGCGACAGCTGAGGCTCAGACACGGGGGCAGAGGATACCCCATGCAAAGGGAGATGTGCGCCAGGTCCCCCGGGAGAGCTCTGTGCCTCCTCTGCCCCTCATCCAGGCGTGATGCCTCCATCCCTCCCCTTTCCCCCATGGCAGCCAGGTGGGCTGAGGGCTCCGTTTCCTCCTCTGCACCCTTGCTCCAGGGTCTAGCCAACCCACTCTGTTTTGCTGTTTGTTTTCTCTCTTTAACCAGTGTTTTCGTGCAGAGATTATCAGACAACAGAGCCAGGCGCTGGTAGCTGATGGAGGCTCTAGGCACAGGTAATAAACAGCAGTAGCTTGCTCATCTCATGAGTATTGATCCTTATCCAGACAACTCTTCTGGGGGGTAGTTAAAAGCAGGCAGCTACCACTTTGTTTAGAAAATTAGCTTTAGGTACAGTTCTTGCTGCCCAATTTAGCAAAGATTTGGTCTCAGATGGATCCCCTTCCTGATAATGGGAAGCTGGTTAAGTACTTACTCAATAAGCTTTGCAGAGAGAGGGCTTGTACCACTTTTCTCCCCCCTTGTCTCTGCTCTCCTGAGAAAAGGTTGGGTAACTGGGGAACAAGAGGACAATGCTCATTTTCAGGGACACGTCTGCAGTGAAAATCCAAAAGGGTTGTGGACGCTGGAAGTGAGCAGATGACCACCACTTGGCTGGAAAAAAAAAAAGAAAAGATGCCAGAAAAATACATCTGTAAAGGCAAACAGGACTCCCATATACCTCTAAAAGCCTCCGGTAGGAATGTAATTTCATCTGAATTCCCTGATAAAGGGAAATGACTAAACTGGAAGCCGCTCAAGTTTTGCAAGAATTAAGAGCACAGAGATAAAAGGTACAGGGTGGGCTGTGACTCTTCTCACGGTAGAGTGTGGGGTTAGTATTTTGGGGGGGGGGGGCTGTTTTCTTGTTCATCTTCGTTATAAAATGTAGCATGAGTTAAACATACAAGAGGGATGCTTACCTCTCTGCAATGCTACGGCTGCTGCTCTGTAGACATTCCTGAATATTGCAAGTTTTGCAGAAGTAGCTGTTGGAGCTCTCCTCCCCAAAGCATATGGGGTTTTAAGCCATTTAGGAAAAAAAAAATAAATCCATTATTGAAGATAATCTTAAGGGTCCGGATATGTTAACTCACCCATAGAGTCCATCTGCTTCACTGCATGTGAGGTGCTGCAAATTCTCTTAGCTAATGCTACATCCATAGTTCACAGATGCATTTTTTCTAAGCAGATAACCTGCTGCTTAAAACATGCTGAAGCCAGTCACACAGTCTAGAAACTAAACCAAAATTAACAGAAATGCAAATCTTTCCCTGAAATAACAGAGTTTATCAAACAGAAAAAAGAAAACAAGATTTTAAAACTTTATTTTGTCTATCACCTCTGATTATAGACAACAAACTACTCCAATGACAAGCACAGGAACAGACACGTGCCATCCACATCTCTGGAAGCTACCTGATAGCTTCCCCTGTTGAGTGTCAGAGCAGAGCGTTAGGACCTGTGGGAGAGAAAATGTCTCAGATGATTAGGTCAAACCTTTTTTTCCAAAAAGGTAAGCACCAATATCAGATAGCAAATGATGCTTATTGTGTGACACATGATGCAGCTCTTCAAAGTAATCTTTTCCCTAGTCTCTGGTTTGCAGGAGCTTACCAAAACATACTTTCTGTAAAATACACCTGGCATCCGACACATTTCTTGTGGAAGGGTGAAGAGGATCTCTGGCAATATTGCACTTCAAGCGCGTGACGCCCTGTGGGAAACCCTGTTGCTCGCCACAGTATACTCAGATTTTGAGACTCTCCTAGAGAATTCTGCATGGCCGTAAATACAGCTACCTACTTCTGATGTTTGTTTACCTCCTGCAAGGACTGGTTCCATTAGTCTTTCAGCAGTTTAAAGAGCTTGCCAAAAAAAAAAAAAAAATGTTTTCAAGGCATTCACAATTACGCATCACTGGATAGCAGGATGATCATTAAGTCTGTATTCCCAGAAACAAAATTACCAATGCAACAGATACTAGCCAGTCATGCTATTCCTATATAGGTTCAACAGCATAAACTATGAAGATCAATGTTTTCTGCGAATGAGAAAATTTCCTGTATTCAATCCTAGCTGAGAGAGTACTAAAATATGTCTTGGGAGAAGAATTTCACAAGAGAATAAAATCATGTGCCTGCACCTGAGGATGGGATGTCATGCCCCAGCGTGACATGACACTTAGAGTTGCTGTGTCTTGAAGCATCCTCAATCACTTGAAAGACCTATATTGATATGAATATGAATCTTTATGGAATATATATTTGGAAGGACCCCTTTCAGGTGCTAATGGGGATAAAAAGGTTACAAACATATTGGGAAGGTCTCAGAAACAGAGCCATCAAATCTTTTCCAGCTCAGAAAATGAATAGGATGTACCAGATAAATGAGTTGCTTCTGAAACAATTTCTGTGTTAATGGTAATGCCAGAATGGCTGGTCCAAGGACCTGGACTTGCGATGGGTATCCCCTCTTCTCTGTGGTCAAGTGCTCTTTCGTTGCCTTTGGGGTGGTTCATAAAACACTGTGAAAGTGCACAAGTCCGAGGGGGAGGCGTTGCACTAATCCTCCCGTTTCCCAATATGTGCCTATCACTCAGAGAGGAGGTGTCACCTCTAAATGCACTTTCCTGGGACCACATCTAAATATTGCCATGTGAGAACAAAGTGGTTACTTTTTCAAGGTGTATTAAGTGTAAGGGGTTTTTTAGTCTAATTACAAATGTTTCTTAGGAAAAATTAATTCTGGTGAGTAATTTGGTATCCGTATGGTCTATTAACTAATACTAATGTATTGAAGTAGACTAGATTTCAGCATGGGCTTTCTGTCTTGGACTTTGTGCTACTATTCAAGTCTTAATTTAAAGCTTTTCCTGACTGACACATGATGATAACACTCAGATCATCACCAACCTGAGGGTGAAACTGAGCTTTCTGAACTGTTTCATGGACTGACATTTTGGAGGCTTTTTTAAAAAATATTTAGATTAGTTCATATTTGATGTAGCTTTTTGGTGCTCTTCCTGGATCCATGGGTTTATATTGGAACCACTTTTGGGCAGAGGGCAGTGCTCATGGTGTGCCCGTCCCCCAGAGAGAGGGGAGGCACTGCTTACGGAGTCTGGTGGGGGAGAGCCTCGCGCTGAAGCCACACATTTCCTGCAAACCCCCTTCACCCAGCCACGTCCCAGTTAGGCTTTAGATAATTTAATTGTGAAAAGAGCAACGTATTGTATTTCACATACAGGCTGTGAAATGCGTTCAGCCCTCTTGTTCTAAGTATTTGCAGGTCTTAGGCTGATTTTAAAATTTAGGGATACAAGGACAGCACTTACATAAAGAAGCCAGTTAACATGTATCTTACGAGTAGCCCTAAATGTATTTTGTAGCTTGTTCTTAGTTTGGAAGAGGTAGGATGACATTGAAAAGGGAGCTATGACAAAGTGTGCTGCTAACCGATATAATTACAAGTCTGTTCCAATGGACCAAAGCTGAATTTCAAAAATTAATTTGCAGCCTCACAAAACCACTTTCAAACACTTATCTTGGGACACAACCTATGTGTTTAGCATGCATACACATGCTGACAGCAACACTAGGAGGTAATGGCAGGGCAAATCAGCCAGTCCCAACTCTCATCCATTTGCCTCAGCCAAAGCGGTTATCTCTCAGAGCATTTGTTACGGATACACATGGGCACACAACAGTTGAAAAGCCATTATCTATTTTAAAGGTAGTGACTAATGTGTTTTTGCCCACAGCAATGTGAAAATACATGAGAAGGTTTTGCTGCAGAATCCACTCTATTCACCTTGCAGAAAAGCATTTCTCAAATCTTTTTATAGGAATAGAGGTCTTTATTTCTTGCAAACCTTTGCTGGTAGCTTTCTTCTTATATTTCTCCTGGAAGCATTGATAAATATTTTTATATCCTTCTGTGCTTAGCAAATAGTCAATTTAAAATTTTTTTTCTCTGAGTAGTGTAAAAGAATATTTCACTAGACTGGATGATACAGGCCAGTATAAGTGCATGTGGTTTGATAATCAAAACTAGAAGTAACTTTCAACAAAATTCATGACAGCTGACTTTTTCGCCTGCAGTGGCAAAGCCCATCTACCACAATGTTCTGCAATATTGGGGCCAGGCGTGTCCCCAGCTGGTAACAATGCACAGAGGCTTTCCCTAAGCGAATTGTAATTGTCATAGCTAACTGATGCCTTTGCTGCACTGTGTTTTATACAGACGAGGATGGTGCTTGTAGTTTCATTTGCAAGGCTTGCCTTATTAAATCACCTTTGCAGATGACAGACTTTTGAGAAACCTTTGGGTAAACCAAAGACCAAGAAGCTCAGGCAGCTGCACTGCCTTTGCAGTGATTCACTTCAGCGTGTGGGGTGAAGGGGAAGGAGAAAGCTTTTGACTTGTACAAGCTGCAAGTCTTCCGTGTAGTTGGGTTTACATCTGGGAAAAAAGCCTGGGTGGCTACGTACAGCTATTGCATTTCTTTATAGACTGTTCAAATTTATGTAGGTGGTACATTAACTCCAGCGCTGTATTTTTTCACATGGGGCTGTGTGTTAAGTAGACAAAATAACTGAGCAAGGTATAGATGCAGATAAACAGTTTATGATGGAATATTATCACTCAATACTTGGCTTTCTCAATATCTCCCTTCATCTTGAATGGTTAAAATCTACTTACAGTGTGAATACAATCAAACACATGAATACATTTCTCTTTGCTGCTTCAAGGCTTTTCAAGTATCCTCTACACCTGAAGCAGCATGTGGCTATTTTCACACACTTCCAGTTGCCAACAACCCTCACGCATTGTTAACCCAGGAGCTGAAGACTGTACTGAGTAAGACACTGTACTGAGTAAGCTTTGACATAGAAAGTAATCTTTAGCTCCTACCAGCTATAGGCAAGGTAAAATGAAGAACATGAATAAATCGTCAGCTGCAGAAGAGTTGTGATAAATAACAGAAAGGAACTGCGTGCCTACAATGGAAAAATTGCTTCAGCAAGGAGCAGGGTCTCAAAGGGTAAATGGTGGAGTTGCAGCACTTCTTCCCTCTTGTTCTCAACCTAGATCATAGCCAGTTTCTCAGCCTTGCCCTGCACAGAAAGAATAAAATCCAGCTGTTCTCCCATGGCACATGCCAGCTCACCAGGAGCCGCGTTTGGGCAGAGCCCGCTCTGCCCAGCCACCCAGGGCTGCCAGAGCCCTGCTGTCTGCACCGCACAGCCCAGCCCAGCCCGGCTCAGGCCCCCGGTGCTATTCTCTCTGCTGTAGCTTCCTGTCACCATCCACCACAGGCAGATTAATTTTTCCCCTCAGATGCCAAGGATTCCGCTTTTTAGCCAGGAATTCTTCTCAACTGATCAATACAGCATTTCTCAGCTGCTTGCTGTCCATTTGCAGTTAGAAAGAAGGGCTGTAAATAAACATTGTCACCGGTAGGCTTTGGAAAGGTGCATGCAAACAGGGCAGACGCTGCCTGCAGTGGGGACTCTTGCAGAAATAGGTAAATAATAAGGCGGTTGAAGCAGCCCAAGCGTGGCAAAGCTATGTGCACGCTGCTCTGAGAGTCTTTATTAAATCCTCGTGGCTAGCGAGGCAAATGTAAGAAGACATATTTCTCCACAGGCTGCCATAGTACTTTTCATCATGGAAAGGAAATAAATTCTACAATATCATTTTATTTGTTTACAATCTTAAGGCAAGATGTCTCTCTTGTGACAGTACTGAGCTGCAGCTTGAATACAAATATAAGTTACTTCCTTTGTATTGCAGAAATATAAAATAATTTGGACAGGACTTTGAATCATTTTGAATACCACAATAGCTGGGCACTCAATGTCAGGGACTTGGAAACAGCTGGATTTTCGAGGCTACCTGATTGCATTTCCCAGGTAATCAGACATTTTTAGTAGGCCTCAAGTCAGGTACCCAGAGCCACCGGTCTTGTGTAAAAGCATAGGTACCTAGACTTGGTTTTTCAGGTTTTCCACTATTTTCAGTTTGTCAACTATATTTCAAGTAGCACAAGCAGAAAAGGGGGACTGGAGTCAGTGGGGTACTTCTTGGACCACACTCTTAATCACCGGTGCTTACAGAGCCCGTCATCACCAGAAAACAGTAAAGCACTTTGCAATCGTTAGTTGAATAAGATTTAAAAACACCGCTGTGAGGCAGAAAAATATTATTATATATCTATTTCCAAATGGATAAATGGAACACAGAAACTGATTTGTCCAGAGGAAGAATGTCTTCACTAGTGAATTTAATTTAGGCTACAACCTGGCGATGAAGATGCTAGAAAGTCAGTGTAGATAAGAAGAACCCAAACAAAATCAACAAAAAACCAACCAAACAAGCATGCATTTAACAGTTACCATGACCACAGCATAGTGACTGGGGGGTTCAGAAGGACCTGGCTATCTGGGTACTGCAGTAAAAGTCACCAGAGCAAGGATCCCATCAGGAGCGGAGTCAGCTTGTCTAGAAATGCAGCACATGAAGCAGCAGCACACTTTGCGCTGCCTCAGCCAGACTACCAGGAGCGGCTGACTGGGCTAAAGCCAGCTCCAGCATCTCTGTGCAGACCATAGCTATTTAGTATACAGACCTCTTGGCATTAGCAAATCATTTCCTATGCTTGGAGCTGAGTGAGGCAAGCTGAATCCTTCTGGTTAAATGCCCTTTTGAGAGTAAACCATGGCAAAAGGTATTCCCTTTCTGGAAGAAAGGAGATTTAAAAACTAAGCAAAATGTTTTCATGAGTGATGCCTGCTGCAGTGAGGCAAGCACGTGGTTTATTTCTCTGGTCTTCTCTACAAGCTGGGCTTCTTAGCTAGGTGATGTTAGCTTGGCTTCCCATGTCTCACCTATGAAGAAAGAGAGCTGGAAACATCCACGCAAACAGACATTTTATCTTAGTAAAATAAATATTTAAAAAATCTAAAAATCTGTTTACTGGGAGGAGAGATGAAGAAAAGATTTTTCACTAGGTTTTGAAGCCAAATCATCTTCTCCAGTTAATTACACAATTACTCAAATGAATGGTCCACATGGTGCTTATCCTTTGGAGGTGGTTATGCTACTTAACATGCCTGTTGGGATGCTGGGACATACCAGGATATGCTCATTCAGGACAAGCCATGTGTACCCTTGCCAAGAGCAGGTAGCAGCAAGCAACCAAAGAGGGCCACCTCTGAGAGCAGGTATTTGTAGTAACCTATTATTTTTCATGCCCATTCTGCAGGGGTTTGTGATATGAAGAGCCACCGCATGTACTCCTCACATGACAAAAAACTGATTTCCCAGGAAAATGATGGCCCACACAAGGTTGGGGCTGGCCTCTAGTGAAACAAATGGTCTTGCTGGCTGGGCAGTGACCTCGAGTGCTCAGAGAGCAGCCTGACCTAACTGCTGGTGAGAAGCCCAAAGCTAGGTTGGGCTGGAAGGAGAAAGTGGAGTCTAAAAGCTTTCTGCACTAACTGTTAGACCAGCTCATCCAAAACAAATATTGTAAAAAATAAACTGCACAGATGCTACCTGTATCCTGCACCAAGACTCTAATGTATGTTGAAAAAAAAAAATCCACTCTTTCCTTTGGAGGGTGGCAGACATTGCATGAGAGTATTTTCTGGACTGAGCTTATTGATGGATGAGGACATTAAATGGTTAAAAGGATTCTTTCATCTCAGTGAATCCTCCACTAGAAGAAAATAAACAAACAAGAAAAAACTGCCCAGATTGTGCTCCTACTTCAAGTCATGACAAGTGTTGTGACGGTGACTGCTGCCACCCAGCTAAAGGACTGAGGCACTTTGTAAATCAAATTTCAAGTAAAGAGATTGGTTTGCGAAACCTCCTCGGCATGGAGTCACAAGCTGTCAGAGTGTATTAGCATTATGTTACTGGAGTAAAAAGCAAAACAAATTAAGATGTTTAACAGCTGAAATCTGAAACAAAATTGTGTTTAATGCTGAAAATCTTGTTAACATATTTTCAGGCTTCCCTTTCCCCAGATATTAAATCTCAGTGTGTGTTTGCAAGCATCTTTTTATCACACATAGAAACCTACTGCGGAGGAATAAGAGCTGTACACGGCATATGGTAAGAAAGGGTATTTCACCCTGAATACAAAAGCCTGTTCAGCATTGCCGCAGTGTACAGTGGTACATGGGAAGATTTTTAAGGACCAGAGGACAAGCGCAGCTGGAATTCCCCATGTGTCTGTGGTGACAGAAAGCATTGCATCAACAGCAGTGGGCCCAACCTGAAGATTACACATATTCTAGCATTTAATGTGAGGGGTAATTTGAACTCCCAAACTGGTTTTTCTTTCATATTGGCTCCCACAATGAAAGAACCATTAAGGGTTTTAGTGATCTTCCAAGACTCTGCTTCCAGCAGAAAATTGGCTCCTTCTCCTTGGACACAAGACCAATTTTTAATTGAATTTCGAGAGATGATGGATGTTGTACTTTATTCCAAGTCTATATGCTAAATTAACAAGGCTGTCTGCTTAATTTCCTCTTTTGAAACCACATTGAGATGAGTTTCTGCTAATTCTCTTACACAGGGCATCAGCCATGTGAACCGAGTCCTTATTCAAGAGTTGAAATAATAGACATTTTTGCCAAGGTTATTACTTTGGATAATAAATTGGAGATGTGAGGCAGTGACAATAATCTGCTTTCTGAAAAAGATTTACCAGTTGACTTATTTCAAATGGAATAAAACTAAACAGATCATATTTTTTCACCAAAGTATTTAAAAATTATTAGTTAACACTTTAAATATCTATCTTACAGCAGGGATCAGTCCATTAATTCGGCACATTTAGCATTTGTTTTTTCCGCACGCTCCCTCTGGTCACTTCAAAGACAACAGAAAGTCCCGCAGGAGTATAATAGACTACAGAATATATTTATTGTAGAATCATAGAATTATTAAGGTTGGCGAAGATCTCCAGGATCATCAAGTCCAACCGTCAAATTTTTAGCACAAATTAGGTTTATTTATCCAGCTTTTTACATGTTAACAGATGCCAATGATAAGGTAAACATTCACTATTGTGAAACACAGAAAAAAATCACATAGAAGTAAATGCTTTTCCCCTAACTCTGGCTGCCACGGTAGTATTTACATAGTGCTGCACATGAAGAAGATGCCTCACAGAGGTAAAGCCATTGGGAAGGTAATTTAGAGAGAAATTTTGGGATGAATGTAGAAAATTTGAAAGCAAAATTCGGACCAACCTGGGCAAAACCAGGAACCAGCTCTATCAAGTGTATTTAGAGTTGTCTATCATTAGAAGTTGGGTTGTTTCTTGAAAATATTGGGGTAGGCAAAAAGGAGGCCACCTTCTTCCAGGATGGTGGACGGCATTGCTTGAAGAGCAAATAGGCTGCAGCCAGGAACCACTCTGCATGTATGCTTATTCTTCCCAAATGGGAAGATTTAAAAGCAATCATGTGTGTAATTTTAAAGTGGCTCAGGATAGCAATAAACAGTCAGTGGTTTCCTTTTGGCAGCGCAGGCCTAGCTGACTTTCCTGCCTTGCAAGGACCTTTTATAGATGGATTGAACAAACTGGCCATGTGGATTGGGGTTTGTACTTGTCACAAAATTGTGGTTTTCCACTGGAAAAATAAAACAATGTACAAATACAGCTGCCAGTGTCTTCACCAAGAGGAGGTCAAAACTAGAGATGGTGTTTATCAACTAATAAAAGCAACAGGCTGAAAGAGTGTGGTTTAAATAGCTGAGTAATTTAAACATGGGATTAATAGAACAATATAACACATTCAGCATAACCGAATAATGTCCTTCCCACAGGTGACACAGTGTGGAAAAGTATGTTCAGGTCTTTATCCAGATGTGATTATGCTTCCAAACGGTAGCTATTAAATAAAATAATAATAAAATGCCAATTCTTTCTCATAGCCCTCTATTTCAAATATATTTCAGTCCTAACCTGTGTCAGAAACCAGTCTCGCCCTAGCCGTACCCTGCACAGAGGCTGCCAAAGGTTTTTCTTTTCCCCTTTGTTAATGTTTTGTGCTACAACAGAATGACTCAGGACCAGCTTTAATTATGGCTGTAGCCTGAATGATCCTGCAGAGCATATCATTAGATCCCAGGAGAAGCTAATGGCTTATCTGTTTTGTATAATTGTTCAAATCTTCTTTTCCATCAGTTTTCCATCAGTGACATCTCATTTGTTTGAGTTGTATGCTGCTGAGACAACTCTCCAGCCCAGAACTCCTATTACAAAAAAAAACTAAATAAAGTTATATTGTGGCAACCAAATAAGGAATCTTTTGAAGCTACTTTTTAGAACATGAAACTGGTGTGGGTTTTGAAATACTGTAAGCTCATGGAGCTACACTCATTAGCAGTATCTGATACATTTTTATAGCTATTTTTTGTCTAACTCAATGACACAAGTGATTAAGTGATTGTGCCTCCTGATATCGTAACATAGAAAAGTTATTTCTCAACTTTCTTGCAGGCAGCCACTGAAAGTAAGCAAGAATTTTAGTATCTTTGTTCAACAGAGTTTGTTAAACTCACAAATCCCAGTTTAATAATGCTAAATGGACAAATAGAAGTGCCTCCACTAAAAGCAAAATTGTTTTTCACAGCTCCTTGAAGCACGAGGCAGTGGCTCTGTCAGCAGTGCCGGTTTGTCAGCATCGATGGGGACACCTGGGCATTTGGAGAGCTGTCATTGCAGCTCTTTAAACTGTGCAGCAGTTTGGGGGGGGTGGGGGGAGGGAGAGTCCTGGTGCTCACAGCAAAAAGAACTGCATGGCTTTTGGGAGGAAAAATTGTTTGGGGACAATACATAACCTCAGCAAGTAAACAAGAGACAAATAATAGCAGCTTTGGTGCACTTTCCGCTCTGTGTTGGCCTTGTGGCCTTTTCTGGGTGGGTGGAGCCCATGGTTGCTATGAAAGAAAAAGCAGTTATTATGGAGGGGGATAAATTGCACTTCTAGTCCACCTGTCCCCAAAAAAAACCTCAATACTCTTCAAAGGACGTCTCAGCTTTTACCTCTGTGCAAAAAAAAAATTGGGAGCCATAGCAGGATGAGGTGGGAAAAGATGACTCCCCCTCAGATAACAGGATACTCCCAGCTCAAATCGTGCTCTTTTCTGCCTGAAACTGCCACAGTGAGGGAGCCTGTGACTCTGCTATCCTCTTCAGAAAACACATCCCTTGTGGCTAATTTATCATTGGGAGGGAAAGGAGACCACACGATCCAAACTGCTCTGGGAAATGCAAAAGAAATACGCAGATGTGGTTTTTGAGACCGCACTTAAAGACTGTGGAGAGGTTTCAGTGCACTCCAGTTTCAGTGGGACGGCAGCCCTCTCGACACGTGGAGCTGCATGTCTCCCCCTTCCCTTCTCGTCCGCCTCAGGACTGAGAAAGGACAGTCTTTAAGGGTCTCACCCGCTCTGCTTAGTCAGGTGTAATTTTTCTGGGGACCTTTTGGGAATTAATCTCTGTGGTCCATCTTTCTCCCCTGCTACCCCAACTAAATACTTGAAAGAAAGCCTTTCTCCTCCCACACTGCATTTCAGCTTCAATACAAACTGTCTCCCAAGCCATGGTTTTGTTTATTGTGATGGTTTAAAATGTGATGTGCTGATTAGATCCCTTTGAAACCAGCATTAGCTGAAACTTCTCGATAGCTGTAGGTCCAGAAAAAACTCATCCTTCTGTGTGTGTCGCGAGGCTCTTCACACTGTGCTAGGACCAGTTTCATTTCAGAGCACTGTTGTGCCTTTGGTTCAGTTGGTCTTCAACCTACTGGGGTGTATTGCCATTTTGGGGCTATTTAGCCCCAGACCTTAACAGATTTTTCTTCTTCTTTAATATTATATGTTAAGCTGATTTACCCACTACAGCTATTTTCCTTCCTTTATGGGAGTGGCAAGGTCAACACAGAGCTCCTCTTGTCTTTCTGTAACTCTGTCTGCTCAGGAAGACTCTCCAACCGTACCAACAGTTTTCATGTAGACGAGCCTGAGAGCGAAAGAGCAGTGACCTCAGCACTGGCAAGGAATTAGCTCTATAATCTAATAGGGTTTCTTTTTCCATTTCTAAATAATGGGATTCTATTAGACCAAACTGTAGTCTCATCTTAATGATAATTTATTATATAGCATATCTGAATTTTGCCTTTTATAAATCATTGAGAATTACAATGTACAGTTATGTAATTGAATCTTCTCTTGTATCATTAATATTTTTCATTGTTTACAGAAATCCCTTTTTGTTCTGAACTCACATGTAACTGGGTTTAGGAACTACAGGAGTTTTTTAATATGACAAAGTGATTAAATATGTTCACTTTTATTACTTTAAATATTTTTTAGAAGTTCTTAAAAAGTAAAATACTTTAAAAGTATTTTAGGCTTATGAGGTTTTGTACAAATTATTCTGGACAATTCTGAAGACAAGCCTGGCCTTAAATTTATGTATATAGCCCAAAATATTAAAAAAAAAAAATTCTATCTTTGAAAGGAAATAATTAAGTATAATTAATTCCCACATCGACGTTTAAATGTATTAGTGGTATGCACCAGTGAAAGTATTGATCAATGAAAGTAATCAGTAATAACAGGAAAAATTAATCACTTTTGCAGATGTATTTGACTACAGCTGTGGAATGTACTTCGGCCAGGATTGAAGCTGACCCCGTGAATTTAACAGGGACTATTTTCCACCAATGAAGAAATGTAAATGAAGCAAATTTGGGAGGCCATGCTGTCATTTACCATTAGAACATAGAAACACAGTGAGTGAAGTACAGCCTAAAACTTGTGATCTACAGTTTCTAAGCCCGATTCTGGATTTGACCAGCAGCAGGTGATCTAGGAAATCACCCAAGAAATATTTTTCAGGGAAAATATTTGTTAAAGGTCTCATTTTCAATAAGTAGAGATTGGCTTACACCCTGAAATGAGGGGGTTATATCAGAAATCTTTCAGAATCATTTATTAACCCAGGCTGTACTGGCTGGATATTCTTACTTAAGAGGTTTTTTTTTTTTTTCAGAATTTAGTTAAAATCTTGACCTCAACAAAATCTTGTGGCAACGAGTCTCAGTTTGATGCCCTAACAATTGGAAGTATCTCCCTTTACCAGTTCTAAGCTTGCTAAGGCAGGAATCAAATGGTCACACTGTTATATGTTATCCTACTTTTTTATCTCCTAACCAACATTAGGAGAGAGCATGAGTGATGCGGTCACTGGAAGATGAGATTGAATGGGTAAAAACCCAAAAGTGCATAATTTAACTTCTCTGGTCTGATCAGTATTTTAATATTCATATATACATAATATTATACAGTACAGCACACCTCCTTGTTAATATAAATCACTTTTCCACCTCTCTTGAATGATATGTGCCCTCAATCATTCTTGCCATCTTTCTGTGAACACCACTGGACTTGACAGTCAGTGAATCAGCCCAGAAATATTTTAGGAGTGCTACATTTCCAGTGGCAATTGAATAAGATGGGAGTGAAGGGCTTAGATGTCCATCTAGCACATCCTCTTTTTTCTGCAGCAGGACAAAACCACCCACACCATGTTTATCTAACTTTTTGTCTCCATAGAGATATTCCTAGTGATAATTAGATCTGTGTGTTTAAAGCATCACTGTTCCAAAATAGGCTGTCACATAATGCATTACAAGTGCACGCAGTAGCAGTAGATAACAGTTTCAACTACCGCTGTTTCTTCCAGATGTAAGAAGACTTTGTTATTAAAAATTAAGAAACACTCAGTTTGTAAAGAAAGCATGTGACTCTGGAATTAAAGTGAGAGGGGGGTGCTCAGATGTTTGCATCCTAGCTGTGGTGGCATTTTATTTGCAGTATTACCTATGGAGGTTCTTGAACTGCTTATTTTCAGAGCTCATCTCTTCTGGTAACCTTTTCAAAGGTAATACAGCAAGAGCATTTTGATAGCTGTTTCTAGAAACAGTTTGATATTGTGAAGTCAATACAGGGCCAGGAGCTTTTGAGTTCTGACAGCAGTGCTTTGAGGAGATTATTTTGAACTACCATGTCAGACTCTTCAGGTTAAAAAAAATAAAAGTAAGAATAACCTGCAGCTTGTGACAGCCTGTGAAATATATCTGTGTAACCGTACATCGCATTGAACTCCACTAACACCACGATGATAAACCTCAATGAGAATTAAAGCATCCACTTTGTAGCAACTCCGCTGCCTGTCCCCCTGCTCCCCTGTACTGTCTGCAAAGCTGAGGCGAAGCAACCGAGGATTCACTGAAGCTGAATTGTCTTCTACTTGCCTTGGTTCACTGGAAAAGAGTCCTACAAGCCCAAGGAGGCCATAGCGGTGGAAAGCCGCACAGAGCATCCCAGCTGGAAAGAAGGAAGGCAGGCCAACGCTGACCCCAATCCAGCATGCCCATGGTTACCCATGAAGGGGCAGGTGGAGATAGCACTGGGCAGAGGTTATTCCTGGTGTTGCTTAGAAATGGGCACTGCTAGATGCTGCTGCTGGCTCTCTGTGGCTCGGCTCCCTTGTCACCGGGAGGAGGGAGCAGACCAGGAAAGCGTCAGCAGCTGCTGCAGCTTCATGGAGCTGCTGGTTCCTGGCCTGGCTTGGGGTGAGGTGAGCCACCTCCCTTTGCTCTTCAAAGCACAGGTGGGGTTTTAACAGCCCTGATAGCACAGGGGTTTGTGGCTATATCTTGGGACAGGGACTGCTGCAGGCACTCTCTTAGGAGTATCAAGAAGTAGATTGACTTTTCAGGGTGATGAGTATCCACATCTCCAGCTGGGAGCTCTAGGTGATCGATGCCTCTGAAACAAGCAACCCAAGCTTTCCCAAATACCTCGTCCATGCCAGATAACCAATTCCTTTAGCCACTGGTTTCACAATCTTCAGTCACTTCTTTTCCTTGACGAAATAACCACAGCAACTCATAAAACTTGTGTTTTGCTCCCTGGATAGATTTTTCTCTTATGGGGAATAGACTATATTGATTCTTTTCCTATAAACATCTTTCTGTGAAGCAATGCTGAAGTTAATGCTCCTGATGACCCCATCTGCACTTTAAGCCTGTTAGTAGAGGCCTTAATGCTGATGTTAGATTTCAGCCTTCTGGAGAGGCATAGCTTCTCTCACTTACACTTCCCAAGACTGCTTTGAACTTTTATCTAATACTGTTGATACGCATTATCCTCTGAGCCATTTGAAACAGCAAGAGATGCTATCAGCATCCCCTTACTACCCCTCTTTCAGAAAGGAATGGGAAGAATTACGGCCTCAGCCTGCAATAACAGTATGAAATAATATTCCTTTTCAAGTGCAAATAATTTAATTTCCTGTTGATACAACAGTCATGACGAGGATCAGCCCCAAAAGGTGATTTCCTCTCTCCAAAGAATATGGTAGCATGAGCTTCGTTTTCACAGCTAAAGTTTCTTGAGCTGTTTCTGGATGAATTCCCCACAAATTAAGAAGACCTCTTATGTGAGGTACAAGTTGTAAAATTATTTTTCTAAGATGGAGCCATATTTTTGTAGCACCCTGGATGCACCCACCAGTTTATTTCATAACAGTTGTCAGGTGACAACTTGTAACGGACAAAATGAAACTTGTGACAGAAGCAGAAGGCTTCATCTCCCATTGTAATATGGCCTACATAGCATTGCTTTGCTTTACAGATGATGAGGGTAGTCTATGGATTAATGTTGGACTCAATGATTCATACTAAATGTGCAGCAAGAGTTACAGATGGGTACTAATTCAGGAGGTGTCTAAGAATTAATGGTGAGCTTCGTGTCCCATTCCTCCCCTGGACAGTGAGGATCCTTCCTGTGTGAAGAAACCCCAGATTTGCCTTCAGAAAGAGCTCATGCTTCAGACCACAGCAGTGAGCTGCTGGACTCGACTGAAGTCAGGCTGGTTCAAGGAACTCCTGCTAGGTGCATCTATTAGCACTTTCAACAGTGTCCAAAAAAAGTGGGAAGAAAATAGGATTTTAAAAATATTCTAATGAACCACAGGTGCTTTTCATGACACTTCCTTTTCCCACTGATTGGTAATAGTTTGATAACTTTATTAAGTAAGTGCAGATATGTAAAGATTAAACTATTTAGACACACTCGCTTCTCAGTGAAAGGGGTTGGTTGGTTTTATTAATTGTAGTTTTCCTGTATGCTGGCTACATGTTCTTTACTAGCAAAATTTATGTTTGCATTGTCATGCATGCCCATCTGAGAGATTCATGCTGCAATCAGGAATTACTTTTTCTGTTCATGTATTAGAGAGAAGAAAGTGAGACTGTGTGCCAGAGCTCCCCCAGAGCCAAATTCAACATTAGACCTGAATTCCAAGTCCTGGTATTTAGAAGAGCAGACAACGAAACACTCGGGTTGCCTCAAACACACAATGTGAATTTACCTGTGACCTCTTCAAGATACAACATGTGTTCATTCTGAATTTGAGCTGGATAATAAAACAAGTTTTTCTTTATTTGAACAACATGAGGGGATAAAACCAACAAAACCAAAAAACCTTACCCTCATTTCTTTACTGGAGCATCTTTTGACTTGTTAGGTCCTTCTGCCCAGATCTCCTTGCCTTGTGAACCCCAGAGCATCTCTTGGTGTTACAGATAAGCTTGCCCGTTTGGCTTCCACTGGCACCACGGGTAACCAGCCTTTTGGCATCTTCTTCTGGCCTGGGCTCCCGCTGGGTACCCCATGGCCCTCCTACTTTCCATGCTTGTAGAGGTCAGCAGCAGTCCTGTAGATTACTTATTTAATTAATACTCCTTTTCAAACTCCTGCCTTTGCAGAGAGACTGGAGAAATAAGCTTCCTGTATTTTCAAACCATCCATTTCTACCTGACTGAGCAATCATGAAGGCTGATGAATTAACTGCTCCAACCGGTCTGCCACAGGCACGCTGGTCCTTACACACGGGGGGTGCCATACGCCTCAGGGCTCCCACGGTTCCCTGCGCTGCGGGGGCGACCAGAACATGGCTTGGGGGGGGATTTATGGGTCAGAGGGAATAAGTGATGGAACAGAAGTTTCCAAAAAGGACTAATGAGAAGCTTAGTACATAAGTGGAAAACTGTGATCAGAAATAGGTGATCTTAGCTCTGTATGAACCATTAGTGAGAGAGACACAGCAGTGTTCAGTATTGTCCTGGTATCCCTTTTTCAAAGCACCTTCAGAAGCAGGAGAGAGCGGTTCCAGCTCTGGAAAACATTTTAAAAGTTTGAGCCTTAGGCAGTGTGGGAGATGGAAAGGACGCGGCCTGTTTAGTTTATCAGGGAGAAGATAGATCAAGATGCAAATCAGTTTATAGTGTACTAAAATTAAAAGAGAGAAAAGGCCTAGCAGACATGTAACTAGATCCACTGCTTGGAAGCCGAAGCCTTCGTGTTAGAAATAAACCCCAAGTTCTAGCAGAGAAAATAGTGAACGTAGCAAAAAAAATACCCAAAGAAGTAGCATGTTGTCATCTCTTAATGTTTTCAAATCACGACTGCATGCCATAAAATGGAAGCTGATCATCTTCACACAGCAAGGCCTGACCAGGAGAGGTATCTTTAAATTACCCTTGGCTGGTTGGCTGGTTTACTGGTAATACAGGTCTTGCCTTCTCTAAGAGCTCAGGGCTCCGTTCAGCCACGGTAAAGCAGATGGACCGAGCACTGCAGCTTCTCCAGCAGGAAACTCTTTCCCTGTGGGTCATCCCTAGCAGAGCTGCACTGCAGTCCGCAGCTGGGTAATTCCTAGAGACAATTCATTTACTTTGAGCAAAGATATTCTTAGATCATGAAATGACTTTTGGAAGAGAAGTAAAATGGCAAAAGCTACCCGCATTATAGCAAAATATATATTCAAGAAATACACACAGGTTTTTTCCTCCAGGAAATGGACTGCATATTTTATTGCAGCGTTTTAAAACTTATTATTGAAGTGTTTTTATTACCGAAAGAGCACTTGTGCCATTTTTCCTGGCTCTTTTAGTTGTGCTCTGGAAGGTGGCACCCCAGCCGCGCAGAGGAGTGCTCTTGCCATGTCTGCTTCCCGGCCAAATGCCCAAACAGGCTTTTTTTATTTTTCCACCGACTCTGTGCCAGAGTCAGACAGAGTTCATCACCCCGGCGTCCCTGCAGCTAACCCGCCAGTGCCCCGGCGGCAGGGGCAGACCGGGGTGCGCTGCAGCAGCCCCGGGGCGCCCCGGCTCTTCCCGGGGAGGGGGGCCGCCCCTGCCCGGCGGGGTTTGGTGGAGCTGGATGCCGGGTGGTCCCGGCGAGGCCGGGTTTCTGCCGCTGCCCCGTGCCCTGCGGGGGCCGGGCGGGCCGCCCCGCCGCCGNCGCTGTGAGGCCGCCGGACGAGCCGTGGCCCGGGCGGGAGCCGAGCCGCGGCCGCCGGCCCCCGCCGCCGCCCTCGGCACAGCAGAGGGTGTAGGCAGAAGAACCGCC
>VZTV01058815.1:0-12826 GCA_013400875.1 Anhinga rufa | reverse complement strand
GGTGAAACGGAAAAAGATATTCTGGAGAGAATAAGAAAAAGTTAAGACAGAAGAAATGTATGCAGGAGAGAGCTGTGTGCCCAAAGATCTCCTGGAAAAGATGTATGTAGCGAGAAAGAAGTTAGGAGGCAGAAGACAGAACAAGAGACAAGTTGCTAAAGGGAGGAAAAACAATGGAAGACATCGTGATACCTGATGAGGCCACCCCCCATTCAAAATTGGTCTGAGGAGGAAGCATTTGTGGAAAAACAAATTATCTCTCATATGAAAGCTTAAAACCCAAATGCTCCCTTCTCTCGGTAGATGCTGAAAAAGCTGGTATATTTGCTATAGAAATGGGATGTTGTGATAAAGATCATGGTGAGGATGTCCATACTTCCCATGGCATGAACCCCAAACTGATTTCTCCTTTCCACTACAGAAATAGCTACATTTTGATAAACGCATTTTCAGTATACCTGTGATGTCTCTCTCAGTTGCACATTTGAGGCAGATTTCCGCGTTGACAGAGCATCATCTGCATCTTCTAGAGATCTCCAGCATCTCTCTGGATTGTTGTGTATGCTTGCAATATGTCAGCCTGGTACAGGAAAGTGAGGTTGCAACCAAACATCTCCTTCCTCCCAGTTCTTTGAGGGCTGTCAGGAAGGAATTGGAGCCTAACACAAAGAGTTATTTAGTCCAAACCTGCCTTTTTGAGGCACCATTGGGGAAAGTGCTGTCATTCTCCTGACTGCTGTAGTCTCTGCTGTACCTGGCCATTGTATAGACCACAAATGGTCTTCTTTCTTTTCATACTTCTACTTCACTGTGCGCTAACAGGCACAATTGAGAATCGTGTTTGCAAGTGTATAGCTACATGTAAAAAGTTCTTTTATGTTTTCTATAAAAGATACTCCATAAGAATAAATTGCACTGTATTGTGTTTACATCTTATCAGCTGCTTCTGGCTTGATGTTATAATAATGGAACTTTTATAATGCAAATAACTACATGTAAGGGCTGCAGAAAATCAATAGCTGGATATTTTAACATCCTGTTTAAAATGAACCAAAATATTTAAGAAAGGTTATGTACCTCTGCCCAGGAGCTGCTTTTTAAAGCAGGATAAAAATTACTTGTTTTATTTGCATGCAAGTCAAGTGACTTGGTTAGCTGTTTTGCTTTCCAAAACTGAGACCTTTTTTCCTAGCCTTAAAATAATCCCCATTTCAAGATATTTTTTCCAGTAAGTAGGCAGAAATCTGGGCTGAAAACGTATATTGCCAGTTCCAAACAAACTTAGATTTTTATATGTCTATGTCTAATAAATAGACCAAGTAGCACCCAGCTCTGCGCAAATCTCAGGGTTTAACAAACCTGTGTGTTTTTGAAGGGAGGAGCAGAGTTCTTCAGAAAACTGCTAAGTCAGATGCTGCTAGAGAAGGCCTGTGATTTCTTGGATGCATCAATGTACTCTTAGGTAAGAAAGCACACAAAATGGATTGTTTTGATTTCATTTGTGTTTCTTCAAGAATGACACAACCTATCTAAGCATCCAATTACTTTCATTGCCTTCCGTGTAATAAGCTCTTGTGACTTTGTGCCTCCTCAGATTTAAAGGCACATGAAATAAAACCTTTTGAAAGCTTAGTACTAGAAGTTGCGTTCTCTCAGACACATGCTGCCCTCCTCCAGTTAGGAGGCAGGATTAGTTTGAGACTGAGCAAGAAGGAGCCACGACTACACTTGTGTCTATATCCCAAGTGGAACCATGTTGGTCTGGCTATTTTGGATCTAAACTGGGTAATCTGTGTCCCCAAGGGACAGCATGCTTTGTCCCCAGTTTTGCAGACCTTGTGTATAAATTTCTATAGGAAGAGCATGGACAGGATCTCTAAAACAGAGTTCTTTTCTCTGGTGACATGATTTCACTCTTTACATTGGTATAAGCCAAAAACATGTTATGAATCCTCAAGGGTGATAACACAGACAAGATTTCGCCATTGCTGACAACTGCTGGAAAGCTGTGACTTGATACTACTTTGCCCATGAGCTATGAAATGGCTATTTCCATAATATCATTGCACTAACTGTTCCTCCTATAAGTTACTACAATGACAATGAATCCCTATAACCCAGGGATAGCCAGTAATGAAGAATAAATAGCTTTTTGATAGAGGGACAGGCTGGGGTTACTAACTGCAGCTTCAACGGCTGGAACTGGGCATCATTGATAATAGTGCCTAAATCTAATTACTTCATTTTGTGACACACAGTATCCCCCTTGTCTTAGCCTAATTGTTTTGACTTGCTATTGTGGGGAGACTAGTTTGTGCCTGGAAAGGAAAGGTGATTCTGAAGTTATAAAAGAATGTGAATTGGTTTTCTGTTATTTATAGCAGAGTACAAATACAGCAGACCATATAGCATCCTTCTGTTATTTGAAGCATTCACAACATAATCACTGTATTCCCGAGCTTACTTTTAAAGAAGGTTGTCCAACAGTTGCACTGAATAATCTAATAGCTGAGCCAGAAAAGAAGTCTATTGTTATTTACGTTAGAAGATTAATATGGTCATGTGTAGTTTTAAACCATGAACTCCTAACCATGCTGTGAAGCTGTGAGAACAGAAAGCCTAGACTAGTTCATGAAAGTTATGACACCCAGCAAGCGTTCTGTATTAACTATAGAAAAAAGTAATTATATCTAACAAAAAAACCCAAATAATGGTATGAATCTATGTGAAAAATTAATTTACCCCAACAGACATTTTTTCTTAAATATTTGTCATACTTTTATTCTAAATTGGGTCACTATGGATTTTAGGTAAATAAATGTATTTTGCTTCATTTTCTCAGTTCTTTTACTAGACTAATTTGATTTTCAGAAAGAGATATGTCAAATTTATCTTATGTTAGTTTTAACATCAGGATATCATCTGAAGATTTATGTAAGAGATAAATTTATGAATAGGTGGTGTCCATTTCAATTTTAAATTCTCTTCCCTTACTGTTGCTGCCATCATCGTTATCATTATCTAAGGCTGCAGAATGTGACATTTTAAAGATATGTTTGCTAGTGGCTTTTTCAATATCTGTTTAACTAAAATGTTTCCTACTTCATTCACCTACCCTTACAATTTACATTAGACAACACTCCATCAATAAAACCATCAAAATGATCTACTACATTGTAGACAAAAGTTATTGTGTCAAGTTGACACTAATCAGTTAATTCCAGTAAACCTTCAGATAAACAAAAGCTTGTTGTCTATTACTGATGTGTGTGATTAGCCCCCTGTATGTCCTATAGCTATGCACATCTATAGAGATGTATCTGGCAGACACTTGGCCTGAGGGCTCTATATGTAAACCAGGACAGGATCTATAGTTAATGATGTTGACCCTGACTCCCTCAACAGAGATTGGATTCAGTCCTCATAATATCCCGACAGCTGATATGTATACTGTGCTAATAATATTATCAATTACTTATGCTACTGTGATTCCCAGTGTTTAAAGCTGATAAAAGGTTCTTTTACATTTCTTTTTTCTACATCCCTGCTATCCTACTGATCGTGTGTTAGTTGGATATTTTTCATTCTGAAGCACATTTATTTCATAACTGCAGCTAAGGTAATATTGAATTAATATTCAAATAATTTAATAAGTTAATATTTGAAGCTAAGATGTCCCATGTCCTACATTGTGGGTAACATGGCAATTTTTCATTTTGTTCTTCTCTTTCACATTTCCTCTATTCCAGAAAAGACAGACTGAGTATTTATCTACAGCTTCTGTGACTTTAGTCTAAAAGGTCTGTAGAAGTAGCTAGTGATCTGAGAGGTCTCTGGGTCTTCTTCTCTGGAGAAGCTTCAGAAGTCTGGCATTTTCTGAAAGCCAGACCTGGGCACCACTGCTCTCAACTGGGGCAGTCGAAAAACAGCAGTCTGTAGATACTTCCAAAACCTCAGCTGTAATAATGTAAATGCCGGTCCTTCTGACCATCTCCGTCACTACAGAGCACTTCTGCCTTGCCCAGCACGTCAAATGGGTAGTGAAGGTCTGTGTACAGTGAAGATCAGAGATCTTGGCCATGTTCAAGCCTGGGCAAACCCCTGACTATGCTATAAACAGCATGATTTTGCTCTCAAGATATCTTTTGCAGTAATAATAGATATATATATATTTTGATGCTACAGCAAGCAAGGTGAGCACATAGGGCTTTCCTCACTATTGTGAATTTTGTACACCGTGTCTGTCTGCACAGAAAAGCCTCCAGATTGTGCCTTCTCTGGGACAGGGACCTACCCTTCTCTATGCTTGCAAAGCATTAAGTACATAAGATACACTTACACAGAGAGCAGATAATTACAGCATGAAGGAAGGCTTTATGCCTTGGCAAAGCCTTTCTCTACCCTGCTCTGCTTGCACATACAGAGGCTGGTCTTGTGGCTTTCGGTCCCCGTGAAGTGCCCTGCCTAGCATAGGGTGGAAGCTGTGAGCAGCCCAGCTCTTCCTCTGAGCAGCTGGACAGCAAGGTTGAGCTGCGCTTCCATGCACTGAGCAGCTCTGGTTGAAATGATGACAGGGACCACTGTTAAAAATTAAATTCTGCCTTATTTTTTGTGCAGTTCTTGTGAGTCACATTTGCGAATAGTAGCGAGAGATTTAATGATCGCATATTTTTTATCTTATTTCACTTCGGTCGATGCCAATTTTTTTCTGTTACTGTCGACTTAGAGCTCAAAGTAATTTAGTAATTGATTCTAAGCACGGCAGCTCGCCAATGGCAGCTCTCCATTCAGGGGAATATCTTTGCTAATTTTATCCATCAGAATGAGATTACCATGCTAATCTCTCCCAGCCCTAGTACCTTGGTCAGTTGGGACACACTGATGCAAATGATGTTATTAAACACAAACCCTTCACCCAAGACAGGAGAAAAATGAAAGCAGGAGAGACGAGCAAATCAGAATCTGTTACAAGGATTTCTAAGGCTGAGCTGGCATTGTCTGCGTGTGTCCTCTTCATCACCCCTGAGCTCTCGTGCGTCCAGCACTCCTATTTTTGAAACAATCTATGGTGGTTTGCTTGTTTATATCTGATTTTTTTTCTCTTCAGAAAGATTTGTCTACCTTTAAATATTCTTAGCCTGTAAGGTGTAGCAGTCACCGCTGTTATAAGAGAAGCTTTTTTTTCTCTGCAACAGTCCATTTGCAGCCTGTGTCTAATAGTAAGGTCTATCAGCATTTCAAATCTCTTTTCTCTTAGATTAGAAAGGATGCACTGCATGTGGCTGCTCTGAGTGACAGTGCTGTAATCCCCTTTATCTTAATCATGGGTGCTTTTGAGAGGACCCCTCTGTTCTTGGCCATTCAGGAGAAAAGAAGCCTTTGGTTAAGGTTTTTCATCTGCTGCTTTTTCTGCTATGGAGCCCTGTTTTGGAGTATGTCCATCAGCTTGGTAACTCCATCTTGTAAAGGATGGAGATCTCTGGCACGAGTCCTGCAAAGCACTAAAGCATATGCTTAACTTGCAGGGGCCATGCAGAGCTCTGGTTGTAACTCCCTCCGCTCAGCATAATGGGATCTGCTGATAACTGGCCCTCATCTAGCTCTGCCTGATTTCAGATCCACTTTCAATCAATAAGAAGCCTTTTAAAATCAAGCCAAATTTGACCCTGAAAAGCAGTTTTGGCCCATCTGTAATTTAGATCAGTTCCATCAAAAGTGCAGACTGTTTAGCAGATGCTGCTGAAAAAATAGCGTAGAAAGACCAGCATCGATTTGTACAACACATTTCACTAATTCTTGGTGTTCCGTGATATATTAATAATTATTACTTGGTTTTCTTCAGGAAAGAAAACAGAACATTTCTCCAAGTCATGAATCACACAATCCAGAAACTACAAGGATCTCATTTGTTCTTCTGAAGCTCCTAAACTTTGCGTTTAGGTAATTGAAAAGCCAAATTTCAGAACTTCTTTCCTGCCCTAACACACCATCTCATTACAAGAACCACTATGACTGACAGAAAGTAATTTGTTTAATTGCATTAACATTTTTATTATAAAACCACAACAGAACCATGTATAATATATGAATTTGTTTTCTGCCATTTGTTTTATTTAATTCTACTTTCTTTTTAGTTTGTTAATTTATTTTTTCTTTTGTAATCAGCTTTAAAACAAAGTAAAAAATGAAGATATGCTTTCAAAGGTCAAAAAATAGAAGATATACACAGCTGCATAACAGATTAAACTAGTCTAAATGTATTTTCCGGCTTTTATTTGAACAGAAAAAGGAAAGAGATCTCAAAATACTCAATTCAAAGGTTAAAAATGCAAACCGTGGTTGCCTCCAGAAGAGTTATACTCCCAAGAGTGATTACCTGAAAGTTTAAATTCTCAAGGGCAAATTAGGAGAAACACTTGTGGGCAGTGTATGTCACCGTCTACTTTTATCAAGCCAATATTTTTGATAGACACATATATTGTGTTGGCAGTTTAGAGAGTTCACCAAACACTCCAGTTCTTGAGAAAAGCTCAGATCTGGAAATTTACTTAGAATCGCGGCTTTTGGTGCAGCAGAGCCAGAGGTCGGCGGTGCTGTGACACAGCTGCCCCGGGGGGCCAGGTGCTGCTCCCCGCGCTCCTCCCTGCGCTGCCGGGGCAGCATCCTGAGCATCGCCGCACGGCAATGTCAGCAGGAAGGTGAGCGAGAGGTGCTCTGCCTGCCACTGAAACACTCCTCTTCCTCACGAGCCCCGTGGAGAGGGCATTGTTTGTAGACTAACGTTGTCCAATGTCTGACTTAATTCTTATTACCTTGTTATTTATGGGTGATGTTTAAATCTTTTTTTGAAATTAAAGATGTTCTTTCCTAGAATTGATAGACATTTCTGAACTGAGTATGTTAGGAGAGAAAATACAGAATGTTTTGCAAACAGCAAGAGCACTCACTTCAGGCTGTTTTCTCAGCTCAATGCTGCAGTACTGAAATAAATACCTGCTTATTCAGCTAATTGATGTAGTCCTTCCTATACTTGTAAACTAGGTACACAGCACTCCCCTCCTGCTTTAGGAAGCTGTAAGAAGTGGTATAGAAAAACAGCCAGGCTATGCTTTTCTTGGTCAGCAGAAGATACAGTTTTTCACAGTCAGAGCAAGACCCAAGCCTACCGTACAGCAAACAGGCTCAGGTATTTTCCAGGTAGAAAACAGCTAAGCTGCTTTTACCAAAGTAGTAGTGTTTGATGCAGCTGCAGGCCTGGCATCTTCCTCCACTTGCTCCTTGCCAGGTGGCTCTGGGGGAAAGGGATTTTCATGGACTGTGCCAGTGAATGGGGCCTGACACTATTTGGGCTATAAGCAGGAACACAGCCTGAGGGTCCCCCCAGGGTTTCCTCACCTCCCTGCCTCAAACAAGGACAGCTGCTTCCTGAGGAATGGCAGGATCAGAGTCTCTCCAGTCATGGTGAGGTCCCAGTGGTAGGTAGACAATGTTAGGGAAAACAATGAGGAGTTTATTCTGCCACAGTAGACACCAAGACAACCGGTTGACACGTTGGAAAACAGTGACCAAAACAACCCAGTGTGTTTCCAAAGTCCATCTGAAAGTCAGAGCAGGTCCTGGCTGCTGTATGATTTCCCACCCGGGCACTGCTCAGCCCTAGGAGCTGGGGGGCCCTGCTGGAGGCTCCCCTGACACTGCCAACCTCAGCCCCTTCCCTTTGCTCATGGTCCGTCCTTACATATACTGTTGGGCTCTCTTTGAGGGCAAACTGGTCCTCAAAGCAGACTCCAGTGTTTTGCTGGCCTTTTTCCTCTTGTTCTCATCTCTGAGGAGCTTCACTGTACAGCAGTCACATGTCTGTGAAAGTTCTCTCCCTTATCAAGAAGCCTGATTTTTCTTGATAACTGATTCTTAAAGCAAATGCAGTCAAAACACATCTCCCCATTCTTTCCTGTAGCCGGTCTGGGCTTTGCTCTTCCCCACCACACCCTTTAATGGGCCACCTGCCCATTAAAGACCTGTAGACAAGCCTCTTGTTTATTGTGTCTGATACCTGTTTGCTTGTGATGCCACGTTATGGTATGTAGCAAGAAGCAAGAGTTATGTAAGTGCCACATAAACTGGACAGGGTCCAGTTAATCCCTGGCGCTGCATAGAGACCCTACATGCATGTAAAGATGTCAGGGGAAGATATGAAAATAAACTGTGCCTGATTTTGCATCATCTGAAAAATCGGTCTGCAGAGGAGCCTGCTGCTTCCAGTCTCATATTCTGCTACAAAACAGCCTATGTAGGACTGAACACAACATCTGGTGGGGGACAGTTACTGCTGCATCATCAATTTGTCCATAGCAAGATGAAAAGAACAGCAAAAGGAATGCAAGAGTTTTCATGTGTCAATAAAAGAAGAATATTAAAATTGCTGCTGCACAGGAAAAAAAATAATGCTAAAATAGGGATATATACACTAATATATGGTGCAGAGGCTGATGGACATCTGCTGAGGGACCAGCATACCTGTGCGTAGGGGTTTGGCGTGGAACTCAGGACATGGGGCTTTGCCTGCTTCTTGACTACTCCTCTCCCTCCTTGTACTCGTGTCCCCTCCCATCATGTCCTGGTAAAGTCTCCAGGCATGAGGTGATATAGAGTTATATGGGGACAGTCTCCTGGCAAAGTGGGCCTGGTGTAGTGCAGCTTGCAAGAGAGCTCCAGTCAAGGCTTGTGTGCCCTTCTCACTGCAAGAGCTGTAATATGTTGCCACTGCTTAATCCAACATTATTTCCCACAAAGGACAAGCGATAAACCGAAAAAAAAACCCACAGTAGCAGCCTCTGTTTTTTTCTCCCCCACTGGGGAAGGGACGTGGAAGAGCACTCGTGCCCATAGAAATATGGCGGTCGATTTTCTACACCACGTGAGCATAGCTGCACTTGAGGCTTACCTTGAAACTGTGTGCATTCATTGATAACCCCATTATGAAATTCAGAAGACCTAATGCAATTGTGTCTAGGAAGATTTACTCGTTAAAAGGAAAACAACTTTCACATAAATAATTTACTACAACAGAAAAATAATCCTCTGTGCTATCATCCTTGCATTGAAACTAATCGAAGGGAGTTATTTTTAAATTGCTTGGAAGTGTACTGCTCTCGTTTCATTGTCAATAAATATGCTGCATTTCAGCACAGAGCTTCACTAAATGCATCTGAATTTTCAGGGTGGGGGGGAGGAATTGATCAGAATTTTTAAAAAAATGCAAAAAGAAAAAGTTCCTACAGAAAATTTGTATGCTGGAAAATTCACAACTCCTTTAATAACCTGAAAATGAGGCTTGGTTCCTGTATTGATGCAGGTCCAGCATCTGCTTTGCCATTGAAGTTTTGCCATTGACCTCAGGGGGAACAGATCTTTAATCCTCTGCTGGAATGGATTTGTCTAAATCCTGAAAAAACAGCAGAATTTAACCTCAATAAGCAACACTCAGAATTTTAACAGATATGTGAAAGACTTTGTTTGACTTCTTGATCTGACTGCAATAGAAAGATATAATAAAAATTACTAAGGTGGGTTTTTTCTTCTCTATTATTTTCTTTTTTTTTAACCTTTCACCAATTTCACCAGATCTACCAGCAGGAGTGCAAGGACTGCTAACAACACTTGCATTTTTAAGTATCCCTTTCCCTTGTGTGTATGTCAAATCAAGTAAGAGTACCTGCACTTTCAGTTGATCTAGGCAATATTTTCTAGGCAAATATTGTGTCTGTTCAGGATAATTCTCCTTCTGATTTTCCTTCCCGCCCCACTTTCTGGTCCTTACACCATTCCAGTTCTCTGCAAAGACATGTTTTCCCCAATGGAGGCTGCAATTGTTTGAAAAAAAAGGCAAAATCAGCTTTTAGAAATGCATGTGGGAGCAGTTCTGAGCTTGGGAGGATGGTAGAGTGTTGGGCCACACATCACCACCACCAAACTCCCTGTGTCAAATCCCATCTGGGCCACTCGGCAACCCCCGTCTTGCCTTGGCATTTTAGTTCGTCAGTGGGGTTTGGGTTGAGACAAGCATGGATTTGGTTTGTCCTTACACTGAACAGCCTTCAAGTGCAGGGGCTGGTGTTACAGGGGCCAGAAATGCAAGCTGAGTATCCATATGTGACACTAAGATGAAGTCTATACTATCCATGTGTTCTTGGAATTAAAAGCTAGAAATAATTACAATTTTTGTTTAAGTGAAAGTTCTGGGTAGACAAATGGCCTTTCTGTGCAAAGACAAGTCTTCTTTATTGTTTTTCTCTGGTTGGTTTTTAATAAAAGCTGCAAAGTGAACAGTTTTGGTTCCCAAAAACTGACATTTTTTATTAGAAAATATATAAAGGCATGGAGAATTTGTGGGTGAGTATTTTGATTGAAGAGTCTCTTCCTAATGACAACAGCTTGCTTTATTGGAAAACGCTCTCAGAAAATGCTTACCATTAACTTGAAATCTCTCTGAAAGACTGATTTGATTTTATTTAGTAGGTGTTTAGTTCCGAGGATTCAGCAATAAGTGCTTGTCCTAGCATAAACATTTTTGGGAGATTCATGCATATTCAGTGGCAGTAAAAGGGCACTAAACACAGGTTTGTGTAAGGACTGCAGGATATTAGATGTGTCAGCATAAGAAGCATTCTTGCCTCTTCTTTTTAAGCTCTCCTACTCTTTAAGTAGCCCCACTGGGAGGCCTTTTATATAGCTGTGTTTTCCCTGACCATGGTTTAACCATCATGGGATATACTTCAACTGGCATAACTGTTAAATATAGACAGACTAATTCAGTTTTAGTTCCAGAAAGGCACCAGAGATATCACGTCATCTCTTGCGCTACCTGAATGTCACTGCTTCAGAGGAAGTCACCTTCAAGAAGAAGTCATCTCAGTGTCTCTTATTGCCCCATTGTGTCACGGCTTGGATCTCCACGCTGTTAAAAACCAACCTGTTAATTTCCATGCACAATCTAATAAATGCAAAGGAGTCAGTGAGGAACAGTCTCATTCACAGCTGGTTATTTTGTGTTTCTGTAATTAGCGTAGCACACGCAATTACAGCTGTCGGTACTCTTCGGCTGAACCTACCTAACAACTCACCTCCTCTGACAGGGCAAGATCCTGCTCCATTTTCCCCCAGCTCACCTCTCCCTCCGCTCCCTGCCCTACCACCAGTTCTTCCCTTTCCTTCTAACACCCATCTTGTGCTTGGTAGATCCTGTGCTAAGCCAGTTCAACTCACTAACCTGGCAAAAAGCTATCTGCTTTCTCTGCCAGGTTATTTTTCTGCCAATGTAGTGCATCAAATTGGCTCAGCACTGGGTGCTGCGAATGCCAGAAATAGCAAAAGGGGAAGCGGATTATGTAGTTGGCATTGGGGTGAGTTGCAGCAAGGACAGAGGTTGGACTCCCTGTTTTGGGTCAGAGAGCATCTAGATTGGGTAAAACTGCAGGTGTGATTTCCCCCTCTCTTGATAAGTAACCCCACTGTCCTCAGTAGGAGCATTCCCAGGACTAAGTAGCTTGGACTGTGTCTCAGGGCTAACAGACTGCTGTCTCGGAAGGCATGACGTCCGACTGAAGCTTCTTCTGGTATTGCGCATTGGCAAGGTCTTTCTGTTGACGTGGACTCTCTGGTGTGAATTCAAGCTAAAGGCTGACTATCAGTGGGGGCCATAATTTAGGCTTCTTTATTTGGCTGGGCATTTTCATGCAATGTGTGGAAACACAATTATTTTTGAGCCTGTTACTGATCAAACTTGGTTGAAATCAACCAAGGGGCTTAGAAGTTATTACAGTAAGGATAAAGGAGGACCCAGACGGACACACAAGCAACATGATTGCAATGAGCTTCATTTCCTTAGGAAGTCAGACAAAAAATTACTCCTCCACAGGGTCTAATTTTTTATGGACAGAGATACCAGAACACTAATGCATAAAAATTGCCAATAACATCTAGGCTGTGCCAACAGGCGGAAGAAATTCCAGTGTGCTGTTCCAGACCGTTCCCCCTCAAAGTTTTCCCTCCTCCTCAGCATGCATAAGGACAGCATTATTAGTATGTGCATGAGCTGTCAGGGCAAAACATCTGGTGTAAGGCAACCGGTTTGTCTTCCACAGCTGCTGCAATCTGTTTCTAAAACTGTCTTAACAACCCCATGAAGAATCAGCCCAGTGTATGGGTGATCTCCCACCACAAAGACACTGTAATGCAAGCCAGGGGTTCTAGCACTGTGCAGGACTGCAGGGCTTTCCTCTCCATAGGTACTGTTAACCTATGCTTTCTGCAAAATATGGCCACTTGTGTCAAACAAAATTTGCTGTAGAAATTCTACTGACATAAAAATACATTGTGTGTTCTAAAAATTCATGACTTTGTAGGATTTTGAGTTATTTTTTACTTAATCTGTGTAGGTGTGAATCTAGTGAGCACTGGCTACTGACAGCCAGGACTTGCTGCCAGCCCCGGCTCCTGATTACCCACCGCATGCCAGCAGTCATGGATAACACTTGCACCTTTATTTAAGCTGCACACAATAGGATGCATTGTGCCTGTTGGTGTCAGGCAGGAGCCTCTTCCCAGCTACCGCAGAGTCCTCCGGCTCTCTTACAAGAAAATTTGATTTTTCAGAGCACCCAGGTCCAGGCATGGTTCCCAGTTTTTCAGGGCAGGCTTGCGTTTAGTGGATGAGCAGTAGGACTGCACCACAGGCTTGCAGAAGCTGCCTGCAGGGTTGGTCCCATTATGCCCATGGACCCCTCCGTTCACCTGGGCCTTTCCCACTCCTAATGCTGTGTCCATC
>VZTV01058813.1:23594-36922 GCA_013400875.1 Anhinga rufa | reverse complement strand
GCCCCCCGCGAGGGCGCCTGGCCCCGCAGCCCAGCCGGGGGGCCAGGGCCTGGCGAGGCGGCGGCTGGGCCCCCGCCGATGGAGGCGCAGGACTCGCGGGCCGAGGCTGGGGGGCTCTGGGTGCTGCCGGCCGCCAGCCCGTGGGGCAGGGAGGGCTGCGAGGCTGACAGGGGCCGCGAATCCTGGCTGAGGCTGCTGGTGTGCAGCGCCTGTGTGCTTTTGTGGGCGGCCAGGCGCTGGGGCGAGCCGGGCGCCTGCTGCTGGCTGAGGGAGAGCTGGGAGCCCAGCTGCCCCGGGGCACCTCCGTAGGCGAACGTCCGGCTGGCCAGGGGGCTTTGGGTCGGCGGGCTGGCCGCGGCCGTGGCAAAGGCGCTGGTGGAGGTTGGCAGGGCCGCGGGCTGCGCCTGGTCCTGCGAGGGTGAGGGGTTGGCGTGGGGCACGGGGGGCTGCGGCTGCTGCGGGGGGCTCTGCTGCAGCAAGACGGGGGAGACGGCGAAGGGGCTGGGCACGGCCTGGGCATACTGCAAGCGGCGCATCATGCGGGGCGAGCCCAGGGCCATGGAGCCCACCAGCGGGCTGGCCATCTGCGGGCAGAAGCTCATGGCGACGGCTTGCTGGAGGGTGGCGATGGCGGAGGTGACCTGGGGCTGGACGGGGCTGTACACGGCCGTGTGCTGCTGCAGCTCTGCCTGCTGCACCATCTCCCGGTCATACTTGACGATCTCCTGGATGATCTCGTTCTCCTGGTTGTTGAAGACACCTGAGTTGAGGTCATGTTGCACTTTGTGGAGCAGGATGGAGTTCTTCTTCCCTGTTGGGAGGGGGCCGGGATGGGGAGTACCGTGAGACATCGCACTGGGGGGAATGCTGGACACCCACACCCCAGCCACGGCTGTCCCATGTGGCCAGGACAGCCCCCCCAGAGGCCCCTGTGCCCTACCGATGCGGTCGAGGCGGTCAATGGCCACAGTCTCGAAAGCCCGTCTCATCATGGGGTACTCCTCCAGCACCTCATTGAAGTTGTCCACTGAGAGCGAGTAGAGGCGGCAGTAGGTGTCGGCCCGGACGCTGGCCGTGCGCCGGCCGCGGGTCAGCAGGCAGATTTCTATGAGGGATACAACGGTGCCAAAGTCAAAACACCATCAGCAAGGACTGGAAACAGGGACAGGGCAGGAGCAAGGGGCGAGAACCGTTGAGTGGTGGGTGCCCCGGGACAGCACGGGCATCCCCGTGCCTCTCACAGACCCCAGGAGGGAACCTGGGCTAAACCCCTCCACAACACTCACCTCCAAAGTAGGAGCCATCAGAGAGTTTCATCTCCTTGTTGCCCTTGGTGAGGATGCTGACAACCCCATGCTGGATGAAGTACATCTTCTTGCCAATGGTGCCCTCACGGATGATGTAGTCACCCGGCTGAAAGACCTCAAACTTCAGCTTGGTGAGCATCGCCGTGACGAAGTTGGGGTCCGCGTTGGCGAACAGGGGCATCGAGGCCACCAGCTTGCGGCAGTTGAAGTTCACAATTTCCTGCAGGGGAAGGAGATAGGGACCAGGAGACAGGGACATGGCTTCCCCCAGGGCAGGCTCCCAAAACCAGAGGTGTCAGCACACAGGCACAACTGCGCATGGACACACACTTGGAGCTGCAAAGCCGGAGCAAGAGGTGCACGACCCCACACACATGCGCTGCAGGAGCCAGTGGGACCTGCAGCCTCCCCCGCAGCAGGGAGCAGGGGGGCCCTTGCCATGGCTGGGGCGGTCCCCATCCTCACTGCAGCATCCCACAGCCCGCTCTCCAGCCCCCGAGGCCCTTACCTCGCGCAGGGGCTCGTTGAGCTCCCCCAGGATGCTGTCCTCATCGAACATCTTGCCCTGGTAGCGGTGCTCGTAGTAGTCATGGATCTTCTGGCGGAAGTCAGCAGGCAGCTTGTGGAAGGACATGTACTGCTCCACCTGCTTGTACTGTGGGGAGAGGTGGTGTGGGCACCCAGACAGGCTGGGGGTGCGGGGCTGGGACCCCCCACCCACGGCCCCGCTCCATGGGGTGGGTCCCTCCTGGCTGGCAGGTCCCACTCCACCGCCCCGTCCCTGCTCTGCGGACGGCATCGATACGGAGCCCTCACCCTGCCTGGCTGCACCCGCAGGTGCTGCTGCGGCTCCAGGAGGGGATGCGATGGCCGGGTGCAGGACAGGAACCGTGGTCCCTGCCCAGCCCAGTCTTACCTTCTCCTGGTACTGGCGCCGGGAGGAGTCCAGCGACTGGATGAGGGCAGTGGCGTGGCCGATGAACATGGCGTAGCAGGTGGCCCCCACGATCATGCTCAGCATCGTCAGCCAGATGTCCGTCATGCTCTCAGGCGCCTGCTTCCCATAGCCGATGCAGAGCATGTGGCTCATCGACTTGAAGAGGGCAAAGGAGTACAGCTCGCTCCAGGAGTCGTTCTGCAGCGACAGGGACAGCGGCAGCGCTCAGCCCTGGCTGCTGCACGGCTGCTCGCACGCGCGTGTGTGTGTGCAGGCACTCGTGGGTACAATGCCCTGCCTCGGGCCTGGCGGATGATCCAGGTCTCTGCCTGCACAGCACAACAGCACTCAGCAGCGGGATTTTTTATTTGTTTGTTTGTTTTTGGCAGTCTCACCTCACAGGTGAGATCCAAACAAACCCAAATGCCAGGCACGGCTCGGGCTGCGGTGATCCCACAGCGCTCTGCTCCTTCCCGGCGCATTTCTGCACCTCACTGCCTGCCCGGCTTCACTTTAGGAAGTCCATCATTTTATCTTTTTTAAGCTGATACACAAAAGCACAGTGAGCCCCTGTGAAATGCTGTGACGGGAACAAGCTCTGACTCTGTGGAAGCCACCAAGTTTTTGCACCACTTGCGCTCGGGAGCCTGCGGACATGGCTGGGACAGCAGCCAGCTGCAGGCGGGGACGGGGCCCAGCCTCAGGCGAAGCCCCGGAGCTCCCCCAGGAGCAAAGCAGCCAGGGAAGGAGAGGGGTAAGATGGGGCAGAGAGGAAGGGGAGGAAGCCAGGCGGGGGGAATGGAGCAGAGATGGAAACATTGGCAGAACGGGATGAGATGGACAGAGGGAGATGAGCCTTTTGTAGAAGGCTGCAGGGCTGAGAGGGAGCAATTAGAAACATGGCCCATTATTTATTAATAGCAGCTTTGTTGCTAATTATCGGGAGAAGGCAGCAAGGGATGGGGCAGAGTGCTGGGCAGAGTGCTGTGTCAGCATCTCCCTCCCGCCTGGATCAATCCGCTGCCCTGGGTTCCGCAACAGACCCTCTGCAGCAGGCTCAGGGCGCCCCGTGCACCCTCCGCGCTCGCACCATCAGGGCACCGCAGCACCAGCCAGCCCGGGGATGGCATCTCCTGGGGTCAGTGCAGAGAGGCCAGATGCCACAGGGACGGACGGGGCCCAGGGGAGCAGGGCAGGGAGCGTGGCGGGGTCGGCACTCACCACCATCCCGTTGATGGAGACCCAGCAGTTCTGCGGGAAATCCTGCAGCATGGGCACCAGGAACTGGAGGCAGCCGTCCCAGTGACACAGCAGCAGCATCATGCCGATGAGGTTGATGATCCTCATCACCGCGCTGGCCAGGTCGTACGTCATGTGGAAGATCTGTGGGTGGAGGTGCCGGGGTGGGGCAGCGGAGGGCGAGTGCAGGGACTGTCCCCGCGACTGCCCGGCCCCGCTCGGGGCACCAACCCGCACAGCCTCAGCTGAAACAGGCACTCAGGGCTGGCCTGAGCCCGGCTCTCCCCGAGGCGGCGGCACTCCACCTGCCTATTTATAGCCAGCAGGATGCCGCCACGCTGCCGCCCTGGAAAGCGCTAATGGCTGTGAGCTTTGATGAGGATAAGGCAGCGCTGACGGATGATCAGGGAGAGCCAAATACTCTGGGCACCGGGGAGAGAGCAGGGCAGCCCCTGGGGCAGGGGGTGCGGGGGGACCAGGCTCAGCCACCGCACGGCTTTCAGTAAAGAGGGTCCACGGTGCCCACGTCAGGGTGAGGTTGAAGGCAGACCCCGATCTGGGGAGAGTGGCCAGGGCAGCTCCACACAGTCTGCTCTGCTGGAGATCCCACCCTGACAGGGACGGGGCTGTGTCCCCCTGGGGCCAGCGGCTACAAGAGCATCAATCGCTGAGGCCCATCAGCGGCACCCTGGGAGAGCCCCCAGGAGAGCCCCTGGCCTGGGGCTGGTGGGGAAGGGAGCTGTGACCGTGGGGACCCACCACGGTGCTCCCAGGACCAGAGCCCCGGCCATGGGGGAGCGTGCGAAGGGCAGCTGCTCGGTGCTCCAAGCACACCCCTTGCTCCCAGCAGCAGCCCGCAGCTCCCGTGAGTGCGAGGCTTCCCCCGGGTCACATCCCTGGTCCCAGCCTGGCCTTAGCGCCTCTCGCCCCATGGCACCCGCACAGGCAAACCCAGGGGTGTGCTCCTGGTTGCCAACCGAGCCATGGGACTCGTTCCTTTTCCTTTAACATTTTTAGGGTCCAAAAGGTGATTTCAGTGGGGGATGAAGAGAAAAAAAATAAGAAATGAACCCCCTTAGCAGTGAAATCCCCAGTCCCCTCCACTGCAGATCCAAGGCAGCCGCCCGGCAAGGGCAGGACAAGGGCACGGCCTCCCGTTCTTCCTCTGCGCCCAGCCCCGGCTCTGAGGCTGCCTGCGCAGGCAGGGCGCTGGGGCGGGCAGGACGAGGCAGAGCCGGTGTGATGTGATGGGGAGGGAACAAGGCAGAGCGCGAAGGGCTGGGGAAGGGGCAGCCTGGGCGAGGACAGGCGGGAGCAGCCCCAGCCCCATCTGTGCCCACCTCAGGCACATCCCTTCCCCTCTCCAGCCAGCAGCAATCGCCTCCCCCGTGGCGATCCCCCGCTGCCCCTCTCCTAGCCACCGCAGAGGCTGCTGGGGGGCGCAAAATCAGGCACATACAGCCCCCTTCCAGAAACGCTCCCCCGGCATCCACCAGCCCCGAGCACGGCACCTCCGAGAGCAAGCGAGGCCCCGGTGGGGATCAGGGCTGCGCTCCCCTCCCAGCCCCTGTAAGCAGATGCGATTACCAGGATAATCCGCACAGCCACGCGCAGGTTTAACCCGTCCCCGGGGCTCTCCCTGCTAAGCCCCATCTGAAAGTGAAAAGGGCGCAGAGCCGGAGCCCGGCAGGGGACGGGCGCGCTTTGGGCCGGGGCTTTGCAGGAGGTGCGGGATGCTCCTGCAGCAGAGCCGCAGCCGTTCCCCCCACCCCTCTGCCCCAGGAACCGGGGGCAGCCCCGGCAGTGCCGCGAGGCTCGGGGCTCTGCCAGGCACCAGCCGGGACAGCCAAGCTCAGCCGCGTGCGTGCGCGGAGGCCGAGCCCCCGTGGAGCTGCGGGAAGAGCCACGCGCGGGTTGCTTTGGGGTTTCCCATTGCAGGATCAGGCCAGGACAGAGTCAGACCCCGGACAGAAAGGGCCAGGCACGAACCCCCCAGCGCCCACCCCAGCTGGCAGAACGGCCACGTGTCTTTGCATGGTGGAGGCACAGGAGGCAGGATCTGGTGCCACCCCTGCAGCCGCCAGAGCCGATGACACCGTGCCCAGGCTGCGCCGCGGGACCCTGCAGCACGCCGGCTGGAGCCTGCGTGGGGGGACACCCGGCCAAGGGCCGCACATGCCCCCGCCAGGCCTGGGGACACGTGGCAGCAGCAGAGCAGGAAGAGGAGGAGGGAGAAGAGGCACCCGCCGCCCCTCCAGCCCGCAGCCAGCTCCACGCTGCAGCGAGCACCTGCACAGCCCCAGCCAGCGGAGCTGCCGGGAGGCGCCAGCCCACGCACCGGAGCCACGCGGCAAAGCCGAGCACGCCACATCCCGACACAAAGGCACGTCACCTCGCAGCCCACGCAGCCCCGGGTGCGTCAAGCCCCAGCAGCACCCAGTGGGACCCAGGGGTCCCACTGCCCCCAAGGGACTGGGGCTCCTGCAGCCCTCCCCAGCACTCCCCGAGGTCCCGGCGGAGCAGGGAGCCAGAGGGGACCAGAGGCAAGGAGTGTTGCCTGCCCCGGCACACGGGGAGCTGAGCAGGGGGACGTGGTCGAGCTGCCAGCAGAGCACGGGGTGGCATGCCTGCTCGTGCTGGTGATGCTGTCACCCGTGGGGGGTGCTGCACCACGGCACCACAACGGGCTGTGCAAACCCCAGCACCCGGGCACACGCTCACACACAGGGCACGGCTCGGCTGTGGCACGCAGCGGGCCCCCAGGAGCCGGAGGGACTGCCTTTGTGCTGAAGCAGACCGGGAGCACTCTCACGTCCCAGCTGTCCCCCTGGGGACAGAGCAGAGGGGAAGGTGGGGGATGCCCAGGGACGCCCAGAGCCTCCCCCTTCCAGGGAGGGTCACAGTCACCCACCGGCCCCACACAGAGCCCTGCAGNCCCCCCCGGCTCCCGCTCTCTCCGGCCGGTCCCACCGCTGCTGGAGGAGGGACCCATGCCGCTGCGTCCCCCAGGACCCCTACCTCCTCCCACTGGTGGATGTAGCGGATGAGCCGGGAGAGGCGGAGGAGCCGCAGGAGGCTGAGGATCTTGGTGAAGCGGACGATGCGGAGGGCGCGGGCCGTCTTGTACACCTCCGAGTCTATGCCCTTCTCCACAATGAGGAAGACGTAGTCCACGGGGATGGAGGAGACAAAGTCCACCACAAACCAGGTCTTGAGGTACTTCTTCTTGATCCTCTCGGGGTCCAGGATGATTTCCGTGTTGTCCTCAATGACAATCCCTGTCCGGAAGTTCAGCACCAGGTCCATCAGGAAGAAGGTGTCTGAGACCACATTGAACACGATCCAGGGCGCCGTCGTCTCCTCCTTGAAGAAAGTGATGCCCACGGGAATGATGATCAGGTTGCCCACCATGAAGAGCAGCATCGTGAAGTCCCAGTAAAACCTGGGGAGCGAGAGGATGGAGGAGGGCGTCACCAGTGCCCCACAGCCACCCCCTGTGTCGAGGGGACCCGGCCATCATGCCCTGCCCTAAAGGACCCATGCTACTGGGGTGCTGTCACTCTGACACCACCTCACCCACAGGCACCCCTCTCCTTTCCCCAGGGACCTCATCCTGCTCCCCCCGCTCCAAACTGTCCCCAGGCCTGATCCTGCCGGCCAGCATCGTCCCACCTGGTTGAGGCAGGGCTGTGCAAGTGCAGAGGGTGCAGGATGAGGCCAGGGGCTGTCCGCTGCTGTGCTGGTGTGCCTGGAGGTCTGCCCCGAGCACCCAAACCCAGGCAGGTCCCGGAGCGAGGGGAGAACGATGAGGCAAGACTCCAGTGGGCGAGACCCTCCCGCTGAGCAGCCCTGGGGCAGCCCGGGGGCTGGGGACCACCCTCACCCCCAAAGCACCCGCCGCGGCGGGGCCAGCATGCTCTCTGCAGGCCGCGCTCAAGGTCGTGCATGGAGGCAGGACAGGGGAGCTGCCCTGGGAGCAGCCCCCACACCTCCCTACTCCCGGAGGGGGGACCCGAGGATGGGGGACACCCCACCCCAGCACCTCCCTGGACCAGGCTGCGATCCCGGTTTTGGGGGTGCGCAGGGCAGGGCTGCATGTCGGACCCCGGCTGCGCGGCCGCGGTGGAAGGAGCCACCGCGGCTCCCAGTGCAGCAGATCACGTACAGCTGCAGCTGGAGCCGGCATCGCCCGCAGCCCCGGTCAGACGGCGGAGGGGGCGGGCGGCTGCCTTTGCCTTTGCCTGGGCTGCAGGGCTGCTCTGCCGCCTCCGCCCTCTCCCGTCTCACCCCCATCCTCCTCTCCTTTCTCCTCGTCCCCATCTCCTGGGCCACCGATGACCTTTCCGAGCACCTGCAAGGTCATAGCAGCCCCATCCCGGCAGGACGCTGTGGGGGGGACCCCAGCCCCTCGCTCCCCACCTGCCCCACGCCCCGGTGCTCGCCTGGGGGGCAGGAGGGGAGCGTGCTCCTCAGCGCCACGCACACAGACGTGCAGGACCCTTGCCCGCGGCTCTCCGCTCAGCCCACCCTGCCGTGCTGCCTGCCCCAGGCAGCAGCCCCCGGGAGCTGCGGGCTGACGGGCCGGGCAGGGCCTGCCCTGGGACGGGGACGAGGGGGGCGACCTCCCGCACACAGGAACAGGAGGTGGGCTGGATCCATCCCCCCATGCAGATGAGCGCAGGACCAGAAGGAGCAGAGCATCCCAGCTCCTGACCTTTCTCCAATGACACCTTCCCCATGTGAGGCGTTGCCGTGGCAACCGTGAGTGATGTCACTGCTGCACAACGATGACTTCACACCCAAGGCCATCTCCAGGGTACCCTCACCAGCTGCAAGCGGGTTGTGCTCCCACCCCGTGCCCCCACGGGCGAGCTCTGGCCGCTGGCACCGAGCAGCCCCAGTGCCCCGCGCCCCTCCTCGGGCAGCGAGGCCATGGCCATGGTGGGCCCTGCCGGACCCCTCGGGCTCTGGCCACGTGGCCCGACCCCGCAGAGACACCGGCATCGGCAGAGCCACTGCTGGGGCTGGGGCAGCCCACCGCGGCGGCACCGGCCTGGATCCGTCCTGCAAACCCCCCAGCAGCTCAGACCCTGCTGCAGAACGCGAGTCCCATGGGGGGCGTTAGCCATGCAAAGCTGTGAAGAATGAAGATTAAATAACCATGCCAGCTGGGCAAAACTCTCCTCTGGCTCAAATCCCTTCGCAATCTGGCTGAGCCAGGGCAGAATTCAGTCTGCTGAGAAAGATAAACTGCTCCGGAGCCCCCCCAACACACACGACTGACTCTGTGCGATCTCTTCGGGGACCTGGGTGTGATGCCAACACTTTCTTCCTCAGAGGGCAGTGTGTGCATAGAAAAAAAGATCCAATCCAGGCTACTAAAAATATCTGAAAACAAATTAATTAGGATCCTCGGCACCCCCTCCCTTGCTCCTGACCCAATTGAATGACAGTGATGGTGGCAGAAGGTGCCAAAAGCCTCTAGGAGCAGGGGCTGCTGCGTTCCTACGCCATCGCCTGCCCAAAGCCTGGCACAGGCGTACTGCCCCGCAGGTCCTGGCCAGGAGCCGAGTCGGAGCTGAACCCCCACGCTGCCCGGCGGCAAGTCCCAGGGGCCCCACCACGCTCCTTCCCCCGAGGCCCCAGAGCACGTCCCTCTGCAGAGCTGCCACCGCCCCGGCCCCTCCAAAACCCCAATAGAGACCCTGAGGCTGGAGAGGCACTGGGCAATCCCAACGGCTGCACCAGCAAAGCCTCCTCCTCCTCCACCCACTGTTACCGCCTGGGAGGGGGCCAGGAGAAGCCCCCCGAGCTGACCAAGGGGGCACGGCCGCAGGACACCAGGGACGCCCCCGCTCTGCTCCATCGCTGGCACACAGAGCTCCGGCAGGGCTGCTGGGGACGATTCAGCCACCTCTGCACGCTCAGTGCAACACATCGCTACCCTCTACGGTGATCCCATCGACCGGGCACTGAGCTGCCCGCTCGCCAGCCTGCCTGGGCAGACAAAGCTCCCCGAGACCCCGCTCTGCAGGAGGTGCCCCCGGGCGCTGAGCCCCTCGGCTCGGCCCGGGACTCTGGCTGCAAACAGCCGGGCTGCCTGGTGCGTGGGAACAGCATGGGATCGGTGCGGGACCGGCACAGGATCGGCGCTTCGCAAACTCACACTAAATAGTCATATTCTAAAAACGAGGTCGCTCTTAGAAGTGGGTTAAGAAGCCAACGGCAGAAGTTTGCCCGAGCTGAGCAAGCGGTGAGGTACAGCACCCAACATGCTGCCTGTGCCCCCGCGTCCCAGTACAGCCAGTTGTGATGAATGACTGGTGCTGCTCTCCCCTGGAAAAGGCTTTTACCCCGGGGGTCCCTGGGGAGGGAAGGGGGGGCTAAAGGCTTTGCAAACTGCTCAAGGGCCCAAACCTTCACAATCCCCCCAGGGAGTCAGTCGCAGCCTTTCTTCCCTGATGACCGAGCAGTGGCTTTCAGCAGCCCCAGGTCCGACCCCTCCACGCTGGCACTGCAGAGGCGGGGGAGCTAGCCAACACTCTCACCAGAAGGAACGGTAACACTGGGACCAGCAGCAGCTTGAGCACTGGCACGCACACCGGGAGCGACAGCAGCTAGCGAGCCCGGTCCCTCCGCTCAGGAACCCCAACGGTGGCACCAACACATCAGTGGCACCATGCAGGCAGCAGCAAAGCCTCAGAAACCATTTTAAGCCCAGAAAAGGAAGGCTTCGGCCAAGCAGCACCAGGGACACGTGCTCTGGATGCGGCTTCGCCCCCAGTTCAGGTGCAGGACCGGCTCTTGCAACAGCAAGAGCGAAAACCTGCGGCTCAGCCCCGGCCCCTCGCCTCACGGAAGGCTGTGAGCGCGGGGCTGGCAGGGGGGATGCCGGCGTAGCCGTATCAGGCGGCCCCGTGGTGGTCACGGGGAGACAGGCACCGCCGCCACCACCACTGACTCACCGGCTGCGTGCAGCTCGCAGCGTTACTGCTGCATCCAGCGAGGCGCCTGGGCTGAATCCTCCTCCCGGGCTTACGCAAGCCTCTCACCGCGCGAGAAGGGGAAGCGACTGACCGTGGAGCTGGAGCACCCGCTCCCGGTGTCCGGGCTCCCACGCCCCCAGGAAGCACTCACTGCCCCAGGAACGCCACCAGCCTCCTTCTCGGCCCTGGCCCCGCGCACGTCTCTGCCCCCCGGCCCCACGCATGCCCCTGCCTGGCTCCCAGGTGCGGATGGGATGTAAAGATGGGAGCCAGAGCAGCAATGTGCCCCAGGTCACTGCGAAACAAGGGCTGAATGTGGACCCCCGGCTCCCAGTCCCGCTCCAAGAGCCATACCCCAGTTGCAGAAACACCAACAGGAATGACAGAAAAGTCGACGCCAGCTAGGTTTACTCCTCCCATTGATAAAGACCAGAAGCAGCGAAGACAACCGAGCGTCCCACCCAAAAGGAGGTGGCTCTGCTCAACACTGTCTACTTCAGCGCACAATTTACAAGGTCTCTTCTATCACATTTGCCGCTCACGATCTCAACCAGCCACCCAGGCGGCTTCCTAATAATTCAATATTTATGTAAATAGCAACTTTCGCTCCTGGAGCAAGGCTGCCCCTGAATTTTGCATGAATAATCACAGCGCCGTGTCCAAGAGGAAACAGGATCTCTAAATGACTCTGATTATGAAATGATGTCACATATGCAGATGGGTAATGATTTTCTCTTAAGATGGGAATATGGGATTTGCAGGGCAAACACCACTGGGTTCATGCTCCATTATCATTACCAGATATTTTTTTTTTAAGGCAGGACAATGTGCAATAGATGGACACTTGTCCTCAGCACGCACAGGAGAGCAGGCTCCTCACGACCAGGCTTTCAGCCCTGCGTTGAGCCAATCCTGTTTATGTGCCCATTTGTAGACCCAGAGGATGCCGTGGCTCTGCCTGCAGCTCCTCCCCGCTGGGCAGGGAACTCTCCTACGCCACTTGCAGCATCAAAACACTGGCGGTGGCTTTTCCCCAATGGGTTTCAAGACTTGATAGTGATTCCGGGAGGGATGGAGCCAGCGCAGGGCAGGCCAGCCAGGGTGACTCTCCAAGGTCACCCCGGCGCGGGCCGGCGCCTGCCCACCGGCCACTAGCACCAGGCCAGGGAGAAACGCTGCTGCGCCCCGGGGAAGCCTCCGAGGCCTCGCTCCTGCCGCAGGCTCACCGCAGGGAGACCCCGCTCTTGGCAGCACCACGGGCTCTGCCGCTGGGACCGTAGCTCCGCCGGCTCAGCGGGCTGCGGGAGCGGGACAGGTTCTGGCCCTGGGCAGTTGCGGTGGGGGACAGCAGGGCCAGGCCATCACCCCACTCCCAGCCTCCCCTACAGCCCGCAGCTGCTGAGGGCGAAGCGGAGCACCAGCAGCACAGAGGGGCAGAGACCCCCAGCTCGCCAGTCCCCGGGTGCCAGGGATCCGGCTGGCACCGCCACACCTGCCCAGTCACAGCAGGGATGGCAGAGCTCCCTCCGCCACAGGACCAACGATGGCCTCGCGGTGCAGCTGCTCCTCACCCTGGCTCTGCAGCAGACCTGGTGCCCAGCCGGTGAGCCAAGGAGGGGGCTCCGATGGATACCTTCGGCAGGTTCCCAATGGGAACATCTGCTGCAAGGGCATGAGACCGCTGTGCGGGAGGTCAGCCCCAAGAGGAGGCTGAGGGCCTCCGGCTGCGCCTGTGGAGGATGCCAGATCAGCCCAGGAGCAACACACAAGGGTGGGAGCAAGAAGTGCAGGCGCTGGTCCCTGCTCTGAGCCTGCCTGGCCAGGGCAGACCCCACCGCCCACGGCCACCTCCACCCACCCCAGGGACCCCTGAGCTCGTGGGGACGCATCAGTGCAGCAGTGTCTGGCTCAGTGGCGTCCCTCACACCGGCACCTAGCAAACCCTCCCTCGAGCCTCCCCAAACCACGCACCAGAACAGCGGCAGAACAACTTGGAGCGGAACCCCTCGCTCCCCCCAGCGCCTTTGGGGTCGCTGGACATGGTGCCCCCATGGCTGGCTCACCAGTGAGGTCTCGGGCACCCATCCCTGCAGGGTGCCGTGCCGCCTGCCCCAGCCGGTTGAGCCGTACATCCCTCCCGGTCGCCTGCACACACCCCGGGAAGCATTCGCCACTTCTGAGCTCCCCGGGGGCTCAGGGGGTGGAAAGGAGAGGGAGCTGCAGAGTGTCTCTCCCCGGGTTTGCCTTTCCTGGGCTGGAAGCCACCCGGGCTGGATCTTGAGGACTCTGGTCCTCTTGGGAGGGAGATGAATTCCTCCTCCTCAAACTCCCTGAATCTTAGGGACAGGATGAGGCCTCCTTGGGGGAGGGGGAGCCTTCGCAAAGCTCTGCTTGACAGAGGAGGGAGAGCACGGAGAGCACAGCGCACCCTCCAGCCCAGCCCCCCGAGGGGAGGGTGACACCTTCCCCGGGGCGGTCTGGGGACAGAGCCAAAGCCCGGTGGGGCTCCGGAGGGTCCGCGCTGGGCCGAGCCGTCCTGAGGCCGCGGGAAGGACGAGGGAATGCCCTTGCCCGGGCACCCCCTTGTCAAAGCAGGGGGCTCTCGGCATCCCCGCATCGACGGCTGCTCCGCTGGGGAGGGGGATGCCGGGCCGCCAGCCCCTCCCTGCCCCCGGCCGTGCAGCAGCCGCGCCGCCGCCTCCGGCACGGCTCAAGGTGCCCTCTCCCAGGGCACGGCACGGCACGGCACGGCACGGCACGGCACGGCACGGCACGGCCTCCCCTTCCCCGGCCGGCCCCGGGCTCCGCTCGGCCCCCGGCCCCACCCGCGGTCGCCAGGGCTGGATGCCCCGGCCCGAA
>VZTV01058813.1:6403-22951 GCA_013400875.1 Anhinga rufa | reverse complement strand
GACGGACCCGACCTCGGCAGCGAAGCCCCCGGTGCGGGGCCTGGCCGGGCGCCCCCCCCGCCGCTGCCCCGGGGACGGACCCCGCAGCCCCGCCGGGCGGCCCGGGGGCTCCGTGCAGACCGGGGAGACGCGGCTTCGCCCTCCCAGAGCCCCGAGGACCTGCCCGAGCCCAGACCCAGCCCGGCTCCTCGTCCCCGGGGCTGAGCCCCCCTCCCCGCACTGAGCCGGTGGCGGGAGGGGCGCAGGGACGGGGGACCGGGGACTGACACCCCCGGACAGGGTGCCTCCTGCGTGTCCCAGGAATAACACGGGCCAGCACACCGCAGCCAGACACCGCCGAGGCGGACACCCGCGCCTGTGCCTGTGCCTGACGCAGCAGGGTGTGATGCTCTGGGTGCCCGGTGTGATGCTCTGGGTGCCCGGAGCAGGTCAGCAGGACCAGCACCTCCTGTCCCACCAGCCCAGGAAGGGGCTCCGGCCACTGTGGCTTCCCCAGGCTGCGAGGCGTCGGGGACACCGGAGCGAGGAGGCTGGGTGAGCCCTGACGGCTCTCAAAGGGCCGCACGCAGGGCCAGAGCCGCCCCGGGAGCGTGGGGCATGGCTCCCGCGGCCTGGCTCTGCAGGCCCAGGGCAGGGCACGACCCACCCCGGGTCACGGTGCCACACGGGCGCCGCGGCGGGTGGCACCATCTGCTGCCCAGGGCACAGAAACACAGCCGGACACTGCACACGTCCGGCTCCCACGCCAGCCACGGCCAGAGCCAGCCCTGCTCCGTGCCCGGGGTGGAGCATGGGCAGCCGCAGCCCCTCCGCTGAGCCCCACGGGAGAGGACGCCGCAAACGCTGCACTCCAGGTCACAGCAGGCTTGCTCTGCAACAAATCGCCCCCTTGGCTTTGCATTCCTGCCTGCGAGCAACAGCCCGTTTCCCCTAACCACCCCCCGGCCCCAAGCCCCCCGCGAGCCGCCACTGCAGCTTGACCTCAGCGGCTGGCTGGAGGCGCTGGAGCAAACAAGCGAGGCCGCAGCGAGGCAACAGCTCAGGGCTCACCCCGAGGCGTCAGGAGGCAGAGGCTGAGCGGGATGCCCGCAGGCGGCGGTGCCCAGAGCACCCACCCTCTCCCCAGGACAGAGCGGGCCACCGCGGGCTGCGCCTGCTCACGCCACCCCTGCGCGGAGCTTCGACGCCGCAGCGCCTGGGCCAGCGCGGCAGGGCTCGGGCTCGGGCTCCGCTCGCTGTGGCGGCTGCTGCAGGCGAGCGGGCCCAGCAGAGAGCAGCACGACGCTGCACCATCCCCTCCCCAGCTCCCCAGGCTGTTTTTCCCCCTGCGCCAGCCCGGCTGAACAAAAGGCACAAGCCACGCTTTGTGCTGTGGCCAGGCGGGACCCATAATCCTCATCAAGGAAATTAAGCCATGCATTGATTTTTTCACCAGGACAGCACCCACAAGCACGAGGCCAGCTGTGAAAGGCTTGCATAACCCACTTACGTGCTGCAGAACCACGCTGCCTGGTCAGCCCCAGGGCCGGCCTGCCTGATGACATGCCGAGGCAGCAGAAACACTGTCAAGAGGGACCAGGCCACCACAGCTCCAGCCTGCTACCACACCGCAGCCAGCAGCTCTCCAGGCACAGCCCTGCAGTCAGGCCCACGGTCCCTCATTACCCCTTCCCCGGGAGAACGTTTGGCTGCAGAGCAGGACCACATGGCCACGGCTCACATGCTTGCCAGGATCAGGGGAGGCAGGCAGGGGCACCTCAGACCAGATGGGAGCACATGGGGGCTCCTCCCCAGCCCACGGCCACCCCCGCCTTGCTCCAAGGGCAGGAGCACTGGCAGAAGCCCACTGAGCTCAGGGCTGGCAGCCAGAAAGGGACACACACCCCCCCATCACCTCCTCTGTCCTCTCCCCAGGCACCATGCTGCACACAAAGGCAGCACACCTTCACCCTCCCGCACAGGAAAGAGCGGGGAGAAAGAAAAATAACTGCTTAGAGAAGCATGAGATACACAAGCAGCACATCCTGCAAGGGTTCCTGTAGGCTGGGGCTGATCCTTGACCCCCCAGCCACAGGACACCAAGGAACTGTGCAGCAGGGTGAGGTGATGCCTGTCCCCAAACAGGCAAGTGTGCCCCAGTGACCAGCGCTCCTCCAGGCTCTGCAGAGCAGGGAGCACCGCTCATCTCCCTTCACAAAGGCTCAAACACCTCTCAAGCTGCAAATACTTGGTGATTAGAGGGCAGCCAGAGCTGGCACCCAACTGTGAGACACAGCATCATGTTCTACAGCCAAAGGAGCCAGAAGTGAGTCAGCAGGTCAGGCAACCCAGGGGTCCAGCCAGCAGGGAATGGAGACCAGAGCCCAAACAAAGATGGAAAAAAAAGAGAGAGGAATCATCTTTATTTGTGAAGTGTGTTAACAGTTCAATGCTACCCAGCAATAAAGGTATTAGACTCCACTGAGCATTCGTCTGCTCTCAGGCTCCAATGTCACACAAACATCACGATGGCTCAAGCACAAGAACACATGCTGTTAAACTGCCCCCCAGCACTGCAGCCCCTGTTCACTCTGCCCCTATCCCCCACTGTAGCAACTTAAGAGATATGAACCCATGAAATAAGTTAACAGCAATCGTATTTATCCAGTGCCCAGCTCTAACGCTGCCTCCTGGTCGTCTAAGAAGGTAACTAAAGCAGCTCTGGTGGAGCTGACTGGGAATCTGCCCAACATGGTATGGCACCGTGCGTGGATCCGGGTGCTGTGGCACATGCCGAAGAACGAGCTCTTCACTCGCTCCTCCCCAGGAGCCGCACCAGCAGATGTGCCTGGTGTCCCTGGCCGAGTGGCTTACAACAACACATGCCACTTGCAGCCTTGCTCCAGGTGATGCACTGGGAAAGACACAGAACTACCTTCCTAAATAAACCCTTCAGTCAGATCAGGTCATCATCATCCAGTCACCAACGCAGTTTCTCCCTGACCCACACAAATAGGGCAGGACAACAGACCCGCTGGGAATGCAGGCCATGCCAGCCACGTCCAGTGGAGCAGCACACAAGGAACTGCACATATTTCACTGCACGTTCAGGTCTGTTATCCACAGCTCCTTGAGTGGCCTCAAACACTGAGGTGGGGCAAGGAGGGCATTTCAGAACGGCGCTACGCAACGCACCCTGCTCTTCCCAAAGGTGAGGAAGAAATAAGTTGTACTCCCACCCACCCCCTCTGTACCAACATGAAGAAACCTAGGACAGAGACAGCCAGTGACCTAGACTACCAGAAACAAGGGATTTACATTTACAGGTAGAAAAACCCTCCCACAACTCTTTTTTTAAAAAAAAGTGTATTTTAGATTCTACAACTTAAGTTTCTTTAGAAAGTGAAGTAACTGAATCGCAAGGATGCACTAGAATATTTCATGGTGCTATTTTACCAAAAAAATAAGAAGAAAATAAAATTGTCCAGACGAGTTCTTCATCTACACATCACCTGGCAGGAGAGAAAGAAAAGCCAGTTAGATATAACCCAGTTGCGCCAGTAAGGCTGCACTGTGCTAGAGGGGGTTGATGGAGCAGTACAGGACAAAGGCTGCCCTTCAGTAAAGCTGTGGGCTAGGACTCATCTCCTGCTTGAGCCCAGGGCAGGAATTATCAGGCAGTCCTGAGTTTCCCATGTTTAAGAGACCCACAGTGGAGTCCAACACTCTCCCTCTCCCCTCGTCTCTCTGGGCAGAGGCCAGACACGCTGCTGGTCCCCACACACAGGCCCAGCAGCTTTGGCAGGTTCCTACCGGGCTACTAATGGCCCGTGCCTGAACTTCACAGCAACACACGTTCCCCTCCACCTCCCCACATCCTGCAGTACAATGTTGGGCCAGAAGAGCCTCTGCCTGCATGGATGCTTCTGCTTCTTCCAGAGACCCTTTGCAGATGCTGCAGCCAGGCCAGACCCCTGAGCAGCTGATACAGAGCTCCAGCTAGGCAACAGCTAGAGACAGGCACCTCAGGCTGTAGGAGCTCTTCGCTGTGAGGAAAAGAACCTGGACACAGCAGCTGTTCTCAGCTGCAACCCTGCCCTTGGGAATGGCACTCACCTGGCCCCTGCTCTTAGTTAGCATTTCTCTGGCGGACATTCTTGTCCTTGTGGTTTGTGGCATTGCTTTTCCTAGAAAGAGAAAAGGGGCAGTGAGGAAAGAAAAAGCACAAAGCCTCACCCTACCCACTAATGCAATTCGGGTCCAAATAGATGGTCAAGACAAGGCAAGATGAGATTGGTTACCAGAACAGTTTAAGACACTGGTGCTATCCCCAGTTATATGTAGTTTAGACACATGCCACATTAAATGAACCAAGAGGGCAACATCTCCCACCCATCAAGCTAGTGTGTTGTTCCCACACAAGCTAGCTTTTATATTCAGAGCAGATTCCCTGGGTGGATGTGATCTGCCAGTACAAATCTGGCTAAACAGAATAAGGCAAGGTACTTACAGTGGTGCAGAACCTCCATCATCATCTTCACATTCAGGACAGCATAGAAAGAAAGAAAGAACAGTGTCAGGGAAGAGCATGCAAGGAGTAATCTCTGCCATCTCTTAAAACTCTGGGGACTGCGTTCCAGACAGGTTATTGGATACACTGGATACTGCTGCCTGCACAGGATTGAACCGAAAAGGTCATCTCACCCACAGAGCTCCTGTTTCACCAGGGCCTGGCAGAGCAGGGGGCTACTTCTTACCAGAACACTATCACCCCCTGCATGAGTTTTAAGCTGCTTCTTGGCTAAGCTTAGACAAGGCACAAACTTAGACATAAGCTCCTGTTATGCAGTTGCTTCTGTTGGCATAGGGTAGGCCTGGCTCACAGGATCACCAAGTCACCACCACCACCCATCAGCAGAGGTCAGGTCTGGCACCTCATCAGCCCTGAGGCGCACCTGGGCCCAGGAGGCCACAGAAGTAGAATTACACAGGGAAGCATCTGGGCAGTCTCTGAAGCAGCACTGCTGACTGGTAACACACGTTTACCATTTCCACTCTGTGTATTCTCAGCATACCAGCCAGCCTTCTCACCACCAGTACTTAAAACAGGAAAAGAGCCACAGATCCACATGGCAAGGCAGCACAGCTGCCACTGATCTACCTGCTGTTCCCACCCCTTCAGCACCACTAATTCAGACGGCTCCCAGATCAGAGCACAGGCTTCAACAGCAAGTAAAGGTGAATCCAAACAGGATGTTTCAGGAATGAGGCTTTAAGCATCAGCAGCAGTACGCCCTTCTTCCTCCCCAAACATTGTGAAATCAAAACAAACACACTGCATACCACATTCTTGCTACACTGAGAAGCACAGATAAGAAAACATCTCTGCCAACACATGATAAGCCCTGGGGCCTTTCACCAGCTCCTTGCAGTCTGCCACCTTCCAACAGAAGGCTCCCCATCACCTCTTCCACAGTCCAGGCTCCCCTCAAATGGTGCTGAGCAGTGAGGCCCAGGCTCTAAGCATTGGGACTGCCTTGGGCACCAAGATCTGCATACAGCTGGTGAGAGGGCAGATGCAGAACATGGCTGGAACTATCTTCTACTTACCATTTGAGGTGGCACCCAGCAGCAGAGAAGGGAAGAGTGGAAAGATAACACCAGCAAGGATATCACACCGTACACAAGCCAGACTCTCCCCATCCCAGGTAACAGGGAGCATCCAATTCACAACCACATACCATGAGGTTGTCTGAGCTGGCTCAGCAATGCCTTACTGTTACCTCCTCTAAAGAGAGGCAAAGCTACAGAGACTTTTGGGGGGATATAACCACTTCACACCAGAAAAGTGCAAAGCTGTCTGTGTTTGTCAAATAGGTATGATGCTGCACCCTCATCCACAAGCACTTAGGAACCCGAGCTTAAGAGCTCTGGCCAAGGAGCATCAGGACACTTCAGTGTACAGGCCCTGTCTTCATCTGTCAAAGCATCTGCTACAGCTCTGACAGGTCAGCACTCAACATGATCTGGACCAGGCTGATGTCATCAGAAGCCAGATCATCCAACACACAGGCTAGTTTTTTTTGCTGGAAGATGCAGCCACAACGTCCTTAAGATGACATCTGCCTTCCAGCCAAGAGTGTCGGAGGGCAAAGTATCTGCTTGTAAAACTGCCTTGAGTAGAACTCCCCAAGCCCCGTAGTCAAGGGAGGGATGTTTGGTTTTAGCCCCTCTGCTGCACTTCACACCACTCAGCCCACTTGATGTGCTGTTCTCTAGCAGAGGGCTAAGGGGCCTGACCCAGCAAGCAGGAAGGATACCAAGCATTTGCACTTCATTGTTAACTGGATCAGATAAGGGAGGGGTGGCTGGGCTAACACAATGCAGATTCTTCCTGATAAGGAAAGGGAGGAGCCGATATTTCCAGAACAGATTAAAGACAGCACTAGGCTTTGAGGAAGTCCAAGAGTCAGGATTTGTGGATCTGAGGACCCAAAAGAGACCCATGAACTGAACCTGAATTAAGCTAAGACTGGTCTTACGAAATGGCTGACACAGTCCCCCGATTTTGCAGCACCAGAAAAGGTCTGCTACTTATTTAGAAATCGGCTTCTCCAGAATGTTAGCTGCCAAGGAAAACCCAGTCCTGCAGACACTCCGTGAAGCACCTGAGCAAAGTACAGAGGAATTGGTGAGACAGGGTCAGGCTGACCTGCACTGAATCTCATCTGGCTCCAAATCTACCACATAGCTTGCTGTGCAATTATCTGCCACTTCCCAGCTATCGTAGCCTGGTAAAGACTATCAGGGTTTTACAACAGTACCCTGAAAGCAGCCCTCAAATTAACACCCATCTGACAAAGGGAACTCCAAGTTCTCTAAGAGAACATTTGCCTGCACCCGGGTTACTTGATATCCACAGAAAGATTTAACCCCAAAGCACCTCTTACCATCAAGAACCTCATCTGGCTTCCTCCTCTTCTCATAGATGAAGATGATGGTGACAAGAATGAGGACTTCTGCCACAATACCCAGGAAGGGCCAGAGCGCTGCCAGGCGGCTGCGTACACGCAGGTTTACCGTAGCACCACCAAAGCCATAGGAGTTGCTGGCATTGCAGCGGTAGTCACCCGTATCCTCCTCAATATTCAATTTAAGAATGCGCAACTCTGTCTTGTTGCCACTGGACTTGATAATGTATCGACCAGAACCATTGACGATGGGCTGGAGGGAGGGAGAAAGAGACAGCTCTCAGAGCAGTGCTGACATAAGGGGAGCTGCTCACTTACCATGCATGGTCCTACCACTACAGAAATCCTCCTTGCCACAGCACTGAGGAGACTACTCTGAAATAGCTAATTCTGATGGGACAAGGTCCTCTACCTCTTTGCTGGGAAGTAGGGGAGGCAGAAGGGGAGAAAGAGCAAACCACAGCACTTACCTCTTGACCATTTTTGTACCATGACCAAGAGCTGACAGGGGGGAAAGAGGGATTCTTGCAGGTCAGCACGCCTGTGTCCCCCTCATTCCCATGCTCAGACTTCTTGTATGCAATCACTTGGGGTGCAACTACAGCAGAAGAAAACCAGACACCTCATTACAGAAAACACATAAAAGGTTTGTACTCCCTGCAGACCACCTAGCCAGAATCAGTTACTCATGAAGCTTGACTTCAGTTTAGGAAATGTGTTAGTGGGTCTATTCCCCTCACTTGCCCTTTGGCATTTTCAGAGAGGAAAGCACATCAAGCTCCTTCAAGAAAGTCTCAAACAGATTTGTCCACCAGGTATTATCCCCCTCCCCTTATTCTTGTGGGAACATGCCCACAGAAGAAGGTCCAAGCAAGGTCCAAGAGCTGACCCTACAGACACTTCAGCTACCGATAAAATGGAGCTGCATCACAGAGCAAGTCTGGTAGTATGTGTGTAGTCCTGCAGCCTTATTAGTAAGGGCTAGAAGCAGCTTTTCAAGAAGCTGAAACAATACCAAAGCAAAGCATTCAGAAGATTACAGCTTCCCCACTCCCCTCCTCAGACCCAGAAGCAAATATATGAAGTTACCTGAAATATTCACTTGTGCTTTCATCATCGGGTTTGTTTTGTAGACACATTCATAGACGCCAGAGTGCTCTTCCATCTTCCCCTCAATTCTACCAAAAACCAGGACATCAGATAAGTGTTCAGCACAACTGACTTATCCACAGATACCAAACTCCAGACCCAAAGAAGAAGACATCTCTAAGCATTAGCAATCTCCTCCACAGGCAATTTCTCCCATTCCAGTGCAAGTATTTACACTGCACCACGTACCTACAGCAACCCAGCACTCCACCCTTCTCTCCCCACACACTAAGGATGGCATGTACACCTAAGTCTGACACAGGTCTGTCAAGTCAGCAATCACTGAGACCTCCTGATCTTGTGTCCTGAATCCTAAAACCAGCAGCTTTCACTCCCTAACCTAAAGCAGACTTGCCATCAGGGCCTCTGCAAAGGGAAAAAAATTAAGCCCTAGACTGTTAGCTAGTATAGATGAAGAAAACCAGGAGCACCAGGACAGCATTACACCACCGCCAGGTGCAGTGCTGTACATACATTTCAGAAGTGGCCAACTCCACACTCTTCCTTCTTCCATACAGACCCCCCAGGCTCATTAAAAAAGTCATACCCTACTGAGCAAAGCCAACAGAATCTGAAATGCAGCAAGAGAGTCCTCTAGTTAGCACAACCCAAGACTTGGCCACACACCTCAGCTCTGCAGTTCACCTCTAAAGGAGGCAGGTGAGGAGCTTAGGACAACAGATTCAGAGGAAGACCATTCTTCCCATGCAGGAAAGCCCACTGAAACAAATGGCAAAGCAGTGGCAAAGAAACACTCAGGCTGGGTTACTCTAGATTGATCCAAGTGTAGGGAGAACTCTCACATTTTCCTTTGTGTAAAGCTGCTGCAATGAGATTTAGCGGATTATGCTGCACTGCAACAAGCATCTCATTCTGCAGCTTAGTAATACCCGCTCAAGGGAAGGGGCAGGCAAAGTTTCAGTCCTGTGGCTGCACTGGGACAACAGGCTGTTTGTTAGTTGTGCTGTGCATGGCGCTTCCCACTTCCAAAAACCACTCAGCTAAGGAATTGAGGTCACGCGAGGGAGGCTGGGTTATAAATACTTTAATCCTTGTTCAGCTCCCTGTTGCTATGGGGAGACAGGCACGTCGGCACTGCCATACAAAAGGACATGATGCCTCTACAGCTGCTGGGTCAGTGCCAGCCAGGCCTGACTGTAATCAGAAAGGAAAGCTCACTGCACTGTTACAGAAAGGCTGGTATTCCCACTTCTGCTCAGCTACACCCTGCAAACAGTTTCTGTGCACTGACCATAACGTGCAGGCAGCTTCCCAGCTTGTTCTGTAAGAACTGTTGGACTTTGGAAAGGTAGGTAAAACCCAAAGGTAGGGACAATATACACTGGAGCCTCTCGTTACACACATGGCCTCTGGGGAGCAGGGAGCTGATGTCCTGCCCAGAGCAGGGGTCCCTCAAAGCTCTGGGAAAGGGCTCTAGTACACTGACATCGGTGCTGCAGACGGACAGTACACAGGCCGGGCAGCAGCCCTAGCCACGCCGCACCTGACAAACCAACCAAGCCCAGGTGAACACCTGCATAAAAACATGAAGCAGCAGAACTTCTCTTACTGAGAAGATATTTGTGGCATATAACTTTCCCTTCCTCCGGCTTTTTGCCCCCTCCTCCCCATAAAGGAGAAAACGTTGGGCCTTATCAAAACTTTGTTTAGCTCATCTTATGTTGTCCTGGTTTCAGCTGGGATAGAGTTAATTTTCTTTGCAGTAGCTCGTATGGGGCTGTGTTTTGGATTTGTGCTGAAGCAGTGGTGATTATGCGGAGATGTTTTGGTTGTTGCTCAGTAGTGCTTACACCAGTCAAGGACTGTTTCAGCTCCCCGTGCTGTGCCGGGGGCACGGGAAGCTGGGAGGGGACACGGCCGGGACAGTGACCCCAACTGACCCAAGGGATGTCCCACACCATATGGTGTCATGCTCGGTGTATAGAGCTGGGGGAAGAAGAAGGAAAGGGGGACATTGGGAGTGATGGCGTTTGTCTTCCCCAGTCACCGTTACGCGTGATGGAGCCCTGCTCTCCTGGAGATGGCTGAGCACCTGCCTGCCCATGGGGAGCAGTGAACGAATTCCTTGNTAAAAAACCTGTCCCTTGTGCTCAGATTCTTATCTGACCTTGCCCATGATACTCACGTGTAACTGGTAAAAACACTTGACTCTTCATCCGTTTGAAGTGTCTTGTCCCCATGCATCCATTCGTGACCCGTGATGCCAGGGTAAGGCTCAGTCATGTTACAGCTGAGGATCAGCTTGTCAGAAACACCATTTACTTGAGTTCTGATGTCTGGACCTGCATTGGTAAATAATGCAACTGAAGTTAACACGTGGTATTCCAGAGGTCACGTGCCTGCCCAAGAACCTTTAACGCAAACAGTTACCAAAACCCACAGCTCCTGGTCTCTATCATAGCTTTCACTTACCTTTGCAACCAGTTTCCTACCATAACTGACGATATCAGCATAGGAGAGACTTGAAAGCCAGGTGACTAGGGCCTGACTGCACCTAGGGATAACCGATGCTGACCATGCGGCTGCTCCCACCGCGAGCAGGATCGCTGCCATATGCTCTGGGCAGTTTTGAGCCTCCTGCTGTCCCTACAATGGGTGCAGCTCCAGCAGAGCTAAGTGCTCAATAAGCAATGGAAAAGGTCACACTGTGAAGGGCAGAGTATGGCTCCCTGCTTTTACAGGCTATAGCACTAGAGCACTCACTGTGTCAACACCTTCCAGAACCTGAGCAGATTTAGACACCTCCAGGTAACATAATTGATGGCAGTCAAGACCCTCTGTTGTGAGGGGTAGCAAAAAGACCGTATGCGAGCAATATGTGCATCGTCTGATGCAGCCCACAAGATTATAGTTAAGATTTACTCCAGGGAGAACACACAGAACCATTAACTCCAAAAGGTCCTGGGCCTCCATGTGCAAAACAGCGGTAAATTATGCAACATAAGATGACTCAGGCATTTCTACTTGTAGGAGGCAGTCCAAGAAAACAGCCACCATTAGCAGCCCACCCTGGTGGTACTATGGTTCCTACCCTTCCTCCCCATCTCAGTCTCTTGGAAGGAACAATTTTTGCACAGGGCTGACAGGCATTTTGCTTTCACTCCTACCCAAATTCCACTGGGAGAAGGTTCTGCTGGAGTTCTGTATTCCCTAGCACATTTATGCTGAAAAGACTGCTATGCTGCTCTGCTAACTTCAGGATTCATGGCAAGACCTTAGCAGGCTGTTAAATTCCCTCACACCAGACCAGGTTTCTATAGCTCAAAGCAGCCGCCTGTTAGCTCCAGAGTTCAAGCGCCAGCTCTGTAAGTAGAGGGAATCTGGTCACTTCCACAGGACAAGCAACTACATCAGTGTCACACACAGACACGGCCATTTCAAAAACGGTTGCATCTCAAGAAACTCAAAGCAGGTTTTGTTCCCCACAGCTTGTATCACTAGCAAGAAAGCGAGCTTAAAGCGAGACTGTTCACAGGAGCAGAAGCTGTACGAGCTGTAGGGAAGGGCCGGCTTGTCGGTGGCAGTAAGGGCAGAGTCTACCGCAGAATCAAGACTCAACTCTGCAAGCCAGCACCGGGACTCGGAGGCACTCAGGAATAAGCAGTAGGATCCAGGTCTTCGGCTCCGAAAAAGACATGGGATTGCCGAAGGACGTTTTGGTTGGGAAGCCACAACCCTTTTTGAGCAGGGCCATTTCGGGTCAAGTCACAGGTGGTGAGGGAGATGACAGAGGGTGGGAGTCTCTTGGTTCTACGGCCAGGGTGGGAGGGTGAGGGGAGCTTTCGGGAGCCACAGGACACGGGTGCAGGGGTGAGCAGGGCAGGAGACTCAAGACACCGGTGTCCGAGCAAGTGCCAAGGCCTCAGTGTGGCCACTCACGTTCGATGACAAAAACGTTTGCCTGGGAACGGATCCACTTGACTTTGGGGCTCTTCGACAAGTGGTTGCGGTCAGGGTCGTTGCTAGCCCGGCACTCATACATGCCCGAGTCGTCGCTTGTGAGGTTTGCGATGTAGATGGTACTGGTAGAGTGCAGGTTGTAGGTGGCGTTGATTTTGACACGGTCCTGCCGTGCACCATCCCACAGCTGAGCATAGGTCTCATTTGGCTCGCTTCCCTCAAACCACCACTGGATCTCAGGGATAGGATTGCCAATCGCCTCGCAGTACAACTCGACGCTGTCCTGAGTCAGTCTCTTTTGAGACAGCGGTGACTTTATAAAACCAGCTATGAGTTGAAGAGGTATTAGTGCAAAGTGTTAGTGCAAAGCAAGAATTCACCCTCTACAAGCAAAAAAAAGTTCAGCCATTGAGAAGAGGCCACATATGATCTTCAGATCAGTGTACTCTTCCCTCTCCCCCCGCCACGCTCTCTGAACTCTGCCCAGCACGGACAGGGCTGTTATTTTGAATTGTTGCATCTCCAGCCAACAATACTTCCTGCGACTCTGCTGCAAAACCAGAACATACAAACCAGCACATAGTGTTTGCCAGTATCCAAACAAGAAACTCGCAGCCGTCATGGCATTGCCCACCTTCTGTGAGGGACGGCATTACAGCACGATGCTCACTGGGGCAGACCAAGAGCCTGCAACGCTTCCCCCAATGCTCGCCCGGTCTCCAAGCACCCTCAGTTCAGGAGCAACAGATTTTCATTGCAAGGGCTTATCCAGCCTCCACAGTCCCCACACTATTTCAGCATCCCCTGTGCCCGGGGAGGTGCTCCGCAGGTCTGCCAAAGCCCCCGCCACAGGTTGCGATGGAAGGCCGGCAGCAGCAAGGCAGCATGTCCCTGCTCGCGTGCCCCGCTGCGGAGGACAGGCAGCACCTTTGCTAGGTGGCTGCTGACAGCAGCCCCCACTGCTACACACACCGTACCCTTTGCTGGCCTCACCTGCCAGCCCTCGCTGCGCTCTGCCCTGCTCTCACACCCTTGTTTCATCACTGCTCACCGAGATGCCCAGCATATTTAAAATTTTTAAAATATTTTAAAAATATCNGGGGGAAGAGGAATGTCTTGCAGTCTGCATGATGCCACAAGCCAGGTGAGGAAATGCGTAACATTTGTTGTCATACAAACGGTAAAATCAGACTTTTCATCTCAGGCAAGGTAACTCTGCAGAGGTAAATTAGTAATAAGCAGCTTAAAAGCACAAGAAACAGCTGCAGGCCAGAACTACGGTAGTTTTCAAACTGCTCTTACAGCGAGAGGCCAGGGGGTTCAGCTTTCGAAAACAGACAGTCCAAAGGTAGGTCCGTGAGGCACTGGACTGTGGAGAGCTGAGCTGCCACACGTCTTTAGGCTACTAGCCAGGCACAGCCCAGCCACTGCAGCCAGCAGTCCCCAGGTGCGGACCGCCTGAGGCATCGCAAGGCAGCCAGGAGCAGGGCAGGGCCCCAGGGGAGCTGTTCTTGGAGGGGCAGGAAGGGAGGCTCTAACAACATCGCTCCAGGAAAAAGACATCACTGGTGTGTCAAGGCTACTTACGTGACTCAACGTCAGTCAGATTTAAGAACTAGTTAAGCTTGCAACACGTCCTTCCTGCGCACTGACTGTGCTTCGCCTGTGCCAACAGCGGGCTTACGGGCATCCCGCACACCGAGACTGCTTCCAAGGAATGAATTTACTCAGTTACTAAGCACTTAGAGTTCACCATTGTATACAACCCTCCATATACATATCATGACGTACAGGCACAAAGGAGGTGGGGGGTTGGGAGCGAATTTTTTGAATGCCTTGGAGATGTTTTAATAAGAAATCCTATGACCATTTTTTCTAAGTGTAGAAACAAATCAGTATTACAAAACCAATTCTGCCCAAACTCAGGAAAAATACAAGTCTGCACGGTAAATTTCAGAGTCCTAAATAAATCAATTCCACATTTCTCAAAGGAAAAATTATTAAAAGTCTGGAAGAATAAATATGCCTGGACAAGGAAGGAGAGATCTGACCTCACCTGAGACCAAGATACTCTTCGGAAAAGGCAGAAAACTGAAAACTGAGGCACCTTAAAAGAGAAGTCAGAGTAACTCGAGGGCTAAAAAACCTCAGCTGCTGTTTCATACACTGACCACAGGACTGCTGGATACATTCAGAAATGCACTCTTCAACAACACTTTTGCAGAAGTTTCAAGGTTTCCAAGTGACTCTGTATGACACAATTGTACCAGAGACACCAGAATGATCTTCTTGAACTGATTTTTCAGAAGTGGAAGGTGATGAGGGTCCCAAAAGACATGCGGAGGCATCAGCTGTAAGCAACTTTCTCATACATCGAGTTTTACTTCTGTAACAACTGACCTGTGTGCCAAATACTTTTTTTTTTAACACCACAGCCCTGTGATTAAACACTCCCAACTACCTAATTTTGAAAAGTCACGAACTGACTACAGCACTTGTAGAAGCCTGCCCCATTTTAACTACAGCCTGATTTAAAATGGGAGCTAGTAAAGATCAAGGGTTTTTTTACAGATACAAGGTGATTATTGTGTGCTGACAAAATAAGCTGTTGAAAGGTTATTTGCTCTGAGTTAGAGGGCACTTCATGCAGTTCAGACAGGCTAAAAGGCTTCAGCAAGCAGTAACAGCAAGTACCATTTGCATTCACATAGATTAATATCCCCTCTCCTCCCAACACAAAGCAGACCAAGCAATCAAAATCCTGGGCACTCAAGGCTGGGGAAAGCGCCTGCCAAGTCCAGGGGCATATGAGCACAGCCACCATCAACCCGCTGGAATCGATCAGAGCTACTCAAACATTTTCCAAATGGTGATGGGCTGCAAGTCGAAGCCAGCTCATGAAAACAAGACATTCTTCACAGAATGGGAGCTGGACACTTCTCTGGGGCGCAGCGCAGTATCTGATCAAGCTGGATAGTGGTGAAGGCAGACAAGACCAGATAACATTCTCCAGAGTCACCTTCAATCTAAAAACAACCTCTTCCCCGGGGCAGAGGGAGGAGTTCTTGTGGTATAAACAGTGTCTGCGAGCCGAGCTCACGCTGGGACGGCCCTCGGGGCAGCGGCGCCTGGCAGGGAGCCGGTACCATCCCACAGGGTACACTCTCCTCCCTGGCATGACCTTTGTTTCTTGGCCTTGGAAGGGGGTATATGAGGCTTTGATGCTTTCTGCCATTTCCACTAATAGCTATAAAATCTACTCTCTCCTTAAGTTTTTGCACAACGAGGCAATCACCACACAAACAGGGCAAAGGCAAGTGTTCCAGCCAGGATACCTCCCCTGAGGGCACAGAGTCCAAGCACACCCACCTATGCTTCAGCCACTTGTTCTGCACGGTGAGCTAACAAAAGTTGAGACACTGCGGATTAATTAATAAGAGGTCTCATGCGGTCTGCTCCATGCCAAATCTACACACCGTTGAGAGGTGAAGCCCTTCACCTTCCAGCCCCCTGACTAGACTTACTTGAGGAATCGGCACCGTTACACACCAAGCCCGAAGGCCCCACAGCCGGGGCGGGACACGCACATTACACAGGGCCTGCGGAGCAGCTCTTCCTTCCTTCCGAGGCTTTTCAGACTGAGGATAGAAACAGCCTTCCCCACACCTCCTTCGCGCCAGTCCCTCGGAGCAGGGACTGCTCAGCGCGGCAGAGGGAGAGGGAAGCCGCCGGCACAGGCAGTTTCAGGTGGGTTTATGAAACCCACGTTCTACCCGAAGTGTCAGGTTTAGGAGAAGGCTCCCCCTGCCCTCCTGCGCTGCAGTATTAAAATGCAATTCTGCTGCAAGGAAATATCACAGCGGACGCTTCTGTCGCTACCCGTGGATTCTTCAGAATCCTCCCCCTCTTGTGCTTCAATCTTTGGGTTTGGCTCTGCTACACCGACGTAAGCCTGGTACCACGAACGGGGTACAGATTGGTTTTTTTTAGTACCCGATGGGCCGAACAGGCAGAAACAGCAGCCCAGCAGTCACGGCTACACAAAGCCTTTACCATCAGCGCCTCCCGCACCAGGAGCGAGGGAGAGGCTGCGGAGTCCTCCGGGCGGGAAGCCGCCGCGCCTGCCAAGGCAGCCTGCCCGCCTGCGGCCGCGCCGCTCCGACGCGGGCTCAGGAAGCGAGAAAACGAGACGCCGGAGCAGGAGCCCACGGCAGGGCCCGGCTCGGTGGGAGCCGCGCGTTGAGCGCCCAGCGGCTGGCCGCCGCGGCTCCCGGGACCGCCGCCAGCCCGGCGGCGGGCACGGCCCCTCCTCAGGGGATTACCGGCTTAGGCACCGTGCGAATCTCGTTAAGGCCTTAAAGCCCGGAGAGCTGTTCCTGCTCATGAGCCCCGGAAACCGGAGCGGTGGCCGCGGGGAATCGACCCCCGTGGTCACGACGGGGGAGCCCGGGCGGCGCCCCGGCCTCCCGGTTACGGGGACCGCAAGGAGCGGCGGAGGGGCCGCCGCCGGGGCCCGGGGCCCGACCGA
>VZTV01058811.1:0-22503 GCA_013400875.1 Anhinga rufa | reverse complement strand
CAAGACTATCACTAACTGAGATGAAATCCTTTCAGTATTTTTGTATAATATAAATTTTAAAAGAAATCAGTAACAAGAATAATGCAATTAGTAGTCTGCTGGAGACTTCATTCTCATTTTCAGTGTTTCCTCAGCAGGTGGCATTAGAGGTTTGTTAGATGTAGCTACAGGCACAGGGGGTTTTGTTTGGTTTTGTTGTTTTTTTTTTCCCTTGTTCTTCTTATTTTTTCTCCACCACTGTTTTAAAAATAAAACATAACTGGTCCCCGTAAATGAGGTCAGAGCAGGCTTCTTTTCACTTCGCACTACCCTCCTGACATCATAAATGATGATGAGAGCCTATTTTACTGGGCATTGTACACATACATGGCAAAATAGCCTTGTTTAGAAGAGGTTTTGATCTGGGTGGATAAGATCTCTATTTTAAGTATAAGGATCTCTGGCGTATTTTGAAAAATGCATGTTAGTTGAAAAAGAGCACAACTAAGAGGATCAGCAACAGTTTGTCATAACATCATGGTACCAAACAAAATCCAGCCTTCTAAGGCACAGATGCATTGTGCTTGAACTGAATCTGATGTATGTCATGTAGGTATGGGATTTATTTAAGAAAAATGGACTTTTTTCCTGCAGCCGATGCTGCAGTGGCATCTTTATGATTTCAGAATTCTCCTGATAAGCTCCTCTTTCTATAATTAGGCAACACACTAGCACTTTATTTCTATGACCTCATGCTACTACATCGTATTTTTCTCCCTCTGCGGAGTTCTTGACTGCGTCCCCAGACCAGCAATTCGGGCCGTGGCTGTAAAGTCAGCACCCCCGTTCCTATTCAGGAACCTGAAAACGTGGGCTGATTTTCTTTCACAAACCCAGTGACATTGCGTTTACCATCTCCCCTGGCTACTGACCTGAATTTTGGTGCTCAGTGAGGGCTTTAGGTCCCGCATGAGGAAGCCTTGAACAGAGGCAGGGGTTTCTGCTGCATTTTTCCCTGGTGCTCAGCAGGTGCCGGTCGAGGATCAGTTTTCAGCAGAACCAGCCCGCCGACTCCAACACCCCGTACAACTGCAGTAGCCCATCACCGGGTATCTCTGCCCCGCTAATCACGCTGACCCTAAAAGCTTAGAAGAACTGATCAACACCTGCAGTGGGCTTCTGCATTTCAGAAACTTGTACCAGAATGTATAGTGCTTGGCCAGTGCATCTTATACGATATACACCTGGCACTCATCAGACGTAGGGTGTGGAGGCAGGATGACTGCCCAACACGGGTGCGGTGGGCCGCTGTGCTGCTGCTGAGCCATCTGCAGCTCCAGGGCTGCCAGACCACCGGCATGCCGCACGGCTGGATCTGCTGCTACTGCTCCAGTCAGCCAGAGTAGAAAAGTGTATAAAAATGTATAAAAATGACAAAGAGAACGTGCCCAGCGAGATAAAGGGTGGCCCCACTGTGAGGTACACAAATACTGCTGTCCCCATCTTAGCAGAGACTCAGAAAACTGGAGTGACTGACTGAGAGTCACACAGCAAGCTTGGGGTGGAGACGGGGATCACAACCAGCCACGTCTGGCCCTGGATAGTGGCCTTGGCCAGTGAACCTGTGGCAAAGCCTCCTCTGAAGCATTCCGAGGCCAAGGACAACTGCATGGTGGCAGGGGCTGCCAATGTAATGAGAATAAACAGGACAGCATTGGGGTATTTCAAAAAGTTTGCTTGCACTCAGCAACTCTTCTAACCTGTGCAGGTGAGGTATTGCTACGGGGAAGAACCTCTGACAAGAAATTGTGAATTAGGGTACACACTCAAAACCCCCATTTCTGCACTGACTGCCTATCTGCTCCTGAAAGCGCCTGGAACATTTTGGGGCTTTCTCAATAGGCCTAGTGTTAGAGGAGGTCCTTCTCCATGTTAAGTAATATTATCAGATGTTTGCACAGACAAAATGCTCTTAAACAATCCCCAAGATCTTTTCCTGATGCTCAGAAGGCGGGATGCTGCATTGCCTAAGTGCCTGCCAGTTTGACATGCACACACCAAATGTGGGGAATGCAATGACTTTAAAGGACATTTGTGCCTTACTCAGGCCAGAATGACATAAAATACCAAAACTTTGATGCTAAAAGTCTGGAAGAGTCTGTGTAAATGGTCAATGCAGCTTTGGTCACTGAGACTGTAGAAGGCTGTGTCACAAGACTGACTAGGAATTGTGTGCCTCATGCTGTATTTGCTACCCTCCTATTCCATTGCCTGCCCATCCAGCTCCTCTCTCTCGTTTCACCCACTTTTCAGGATGTGTTTGTTAAGCTCCCTTGGGTGAACAGTCTTACTACAAATTTCTGCAGTGTCTAGCATAAAATAAGCCCAGGAAGCTGGCCAGTGCATCATGCCCAAAGTCAGCAAGCTAATAATTGCATTGTTTTAATGAATAATATTTCTTCATTATGCAGTGAAAAGCAGACCTCCTAAAAGGTTCGGTGCTTTTCCATGCACCAAAGACAGCGAATTTTGAAGGTAAAAAGGCCAAAATCCAACATGCCTGCAGATTTCCATAGGTCATACCAGAGAAGTAACTGGTATTTGTCGTGTTCTTACTTGCTGCTTTTTGGCTCAGACTCTGGTCATGCTTTCACCAGGGTGGATAGAGAAGAACCCCATTAAGAGCAAAGCATGTATGACTAAGGTAAGTGGTGGAAAAGTCTGCCCTGCTGCTTGTGAAGTAACTGCTATCACATGTCCTTGACAAACATTTTAGCTGATGTCTGTTACCTCACCGTAGCGAAGCAAACCAGGGGTGATGTCCTCTCCTACAGATCAAAGTCAGTGGGAATTCCCTTTGAGCGAAAGTAGCAGCTGTTAGCTGCGAGAGGCTGAGGGATCATGTTCACCTGGAATTTCCCAAGACAAAACCCATAGCTGCTGGCAGGTATGTGTCAGCATGCGGCAGTCTGGCGTGCAGAAAACGAACACGGTATGTAGGGTAGCAAGTGCTTTAACCTGAACACTGCTGGGAGGAAAGTGGAGAAATCCTGGGCAGTGATGTCCCAGGATCTCTGCAGATGAGCACAAGGCAAGTGGGAATTACATCAATATCAGGCAACAGCGACATCCTACATGTTGAAAGCAGAATTAATTCCCACAGTGTCTTGTGACTGTCAAAGTATAAATGGCTTCAGAAAGATTAAACCTATGTGTGGAGGATGCATCCAAAAGAATATGCTGAACAGAATGGTCTGGATAGAGCTTATGCCTCTGGAAGTCTCTACCACACCGATGGTCAGCAGTTAAAACTGCTTACCAGGGAAAGGAGCACCCTAGAAAATGCCTCACTTTCTATCCTCCTCCTCCATCATCTACCACTCGCCACCACTGCAGACAGCACATGAGGCTGACTCACTGAGCTGGCCCCAGAGAGATGTTCTCATACAATATTGTCTCCCCAAAAATCTCAAAAAAAAAATCCAATTAAGATAAAATTATATAATTTGCATGTAGCTTGCATCTCTCACTTAGAAAAGATTATGATATGAGCTTCTTACACCTCGCAGACAAATCCCTCAGAAAACCAGGCAAAACATGCAGGTATTTCAGGCACAATCATTGTGCCCACTGGCACTGACCACCTTCATTACCTCCCAGCTTCCAACTGACACCTGGAGGGAAGTTTTTTCAAATGCACTTTTGAGACCTGCCTAGTTCACCCGGCACATTAAATCTCCATAATAATTATTTAAAATATCCTGTGGAACAATGTAACCCAGAGACAATACCTGAGATAAGTCATACAGAAAGAAACATCCCACCTCTGCCTTACTACAAAACTATAATGCACACCCCTAATTGAGAATAAAATATAGCCTCTACTTCTCTGTGTGAGGATAATTCCTTCAGCCCGTTCTTACTGAGTTACAAACATCATGACTGCTCTCCTTATATTCTTTTAAGTGGCATTTGTTTTGTTTGGTATTCAAGGTACTGCTGGTGATCGGAGCCAGAAAAAAGAATTTTTAAAATATTGCTTTCAAAGAATATATTTCTAAAGTGGGCATTAAAATTTTACTTCTCTAAAGGTGACATTACTGGATTTTACAGCTTTTGATGTGAAATTTGCCCTGGGAAGAAGTTCTGAGTAAAGCTATGCACTGCACAAGTTAGAGTCTAAAACCATCTCTCACAAAGCATGGGGAGACCCTGCAAGCCTACAAAGATTTCCACAAGTGCAAGCGCCGTCCATCTACTCTCAGGTTAAAGTTAGATTTGTACCTTAGTACCTAGCAGAGCCTGGGTGACTTGCGTACGTGATAAGCACAAGCACATGCAACTGCAGAAGCCCCCCGCGACTCTGTTCATTGATATAGTTCTGATCATCTCCATATATATTTTAAACAGTCACATAGACCTTTTTGCCCCTCCCATTCTCCTCCAGTGCCTCCAAATATTGTTCCACTGAGGTTTTCCAACAGCTTCCTATCTTCCTAGATAGGCTAGCCAGCTTTCCCGGGTTTTATATTTCTTAGGGCTAAATTGTGTGATTCTATGTATCAGAAGTTTTCTGTATCAATCCTTCAGAAAAAAATAATGCAGAAACTAACAAAACCCAGCACTTTTAAATTAGATCTGTCATTATAATACTAGTTGATCGTATAGTAAGCAATCCTTCGTCTTAACAAACAGCACTAGATATATTGCTACATAATTATATTATATATATTTACATATATATAATTTACATATCATATATACATATATATTGCTACATAATATGTTAAGCATAAACCACAAATAGATAATATAATTTTGATGAATAAACAGGATAGCTATTCTTTCTAGCATCAAGTATCAGCAGGTGTGTTTGTCAGTCTCTGTTTAGTGTGAGACTATGCACCAGAAGCTCTCTGGAAATATTTACACTTTCAGGTATATCTATTTTTCATTATTTGGGTACTGTAACCATCTCAAAATTAGTTCCTGCAGACCCCTGTCAAAGCTTACTAGTCCAATTTGTGTTACTTGAGACACAATGATTCAGCAGTAATGGCTTAAAAAGCTTTTTTTGCATACACGAAAAGCAGTTCCTTGCTGCTGCCAGGCTAAACAAACTGTGGCCTCTTTCCAGAAAAAAAGAAAGGAACTCCTTATTTGAACCCAAGATGTTGTTGTAAGTTTATCTTAATGAGGTGGTTACAGTCTTCAGCACTCATTTTTTAATTATTTGGAGGAATCCTCTCGGACCCGGTGAAATGGCATAGTAGGATATTAATCTGGGCTAGAAAAATCCGATTATCAGAAACAAGCGGGCAGCTTTTCTAAACAACATCCATTACATTCTGCAGGATCCCAGTTTTAATTAAAGCAAACAAAGCTCTGGTGTTCTGGGTACAAAGAAGGACTCCAAACTTTCCAGTCTGGTTCAGGCTCGGCTGCCAGTTCTCTCTTCCTTTGGCTTTATCTATATTCAAAGTCATACCAATTTAACTCCCAAGCAGTTTTTATTCACAATTAATGAAATAGATGCTAACCACTGCAGAAATGCACTTAATTTGATTTAAATAAGGTTTATATCAGCCTAGTTAATTGAGTTTATCGCCACCTTCAACTGGTATATGTAACATTTAAAACTGAATAAAGAGTGTCTTCAGATTATATGACTAAATTTAAATTATACAGCCAACCAGCATAATTTTGAAGGTAAATGCTACCTATGTTAGGGAAACCCAGTTTTGGGAGAGGGTGCAGGCAGCCACAATCCCCATGGAAAGACCCAAAGGAGAACTCCACAAATCACTAGCTTGGGGCTGGGGAACATTGGGGCATAGGTTTGCACTGAGAGCTGTTCCTCGTGCTGTGAAACCACAGTTGGACAGGAATTCAATGTGCTGGTAATGTACACAGGATGACATTTCAGTGAGTTACAAATAAATGAGCTGCATTCTGTATGCAAAAGACTGGATAAAATATTAAATGAAACTGGTGTGCCATCATAGCATAGCTGCAAAGAGTGGTTTTCAAAAGCTGACAGGCACTTCTGTTTTGTACACCAAAAATAAAAAAGAAGTTTTGTGCACACTCAATTACATCTAGCCCTAAGGAGATACAGTCCCTACCCAAAGGAGCAGGAGTTCTAAATAAACAAATTGCATAAGGCGAAATTCAGTAGTTTATAAAAGAATAGCTCTTAAATGATGAACTGGCCCTACTGGTGACAGGATACTGGCAGGATATTCTGATGGATACCTTCTTCTGCTAAAATGAAAAAATTTAAATTAAAAAAAAAGTGCTAAAAACTTCCTTATCCCAGATGCCAGCAAATCGCATATTTTGAGATCCTAAACTAAATGGCTTGTTCTCTCACAACATGTCGATAATGTATCATCCAACTCAGCTAAACAGATCCAGCCACGAGCAAAGAGAGACATTTTTAATAAGGATGTCTATTAAAAAGAACTTCAATGCTGTGGGTCATGAAAACCTTATCTGCTTTTAGAGAAAATTTTAATCTGATATTGTTAACAAGCTTGTTGCCTTTGCCTGTTCAACCACAAAGCAATCCCAAATGTTTTTGCCTGTATTTGGAATTCCTCCTGTATCAGCAACTTTGCACACTCCTTTAAATAACCCATTGTCACTGCAGCCAAGACACTATTTGTTATTTTAAGGATCCAGCAGATAGGACAAAAATGCTACTGCAATATACTAAAACTGCAAATAATTGTGGTGAAAGAAGCTACACAAATGAACAGCAGAGGAGTTTCATTTAGCAAATTCAGTGTGTCCAGAGACTGCACCACCACTCTCAGCAGCTCGCAATACTACCCCTCCGTATCCCAGGTCACAGATGAAGCAGCTCCTGTTTTATTTTGGGGCTCTGATCACCTAATTACCCACATTGCCTGTGTTTTCATTTGCTGCTGGGCTTCAGACTAGGACAAAACAGCTAGTTCCATTGGTGACAAAGCCCAAACATTTTTCTGTGGAGACCAGCAGCAGTTCATATTAGCTAACTAATTAGTTTGCTAGCTAACTATATTAATTAGTACTTGCTAAAAGACATCCTTCAGACTCAGCTCTTACCAAGCTGAAAAGAGCACACCGCTTCCTATGTCCAAGAGGAGGGTGGCCCGAGCTCTGCGTCCCAAGATGGGGCACAGATTTACAGGACTCCAGATTCCTCCACGGTAACTAAAAGCTGCATTTGCCATTCCTCTTTCTTTGCAGTATTAAACTTTGACTTTACTGGGACGTGTAAATGTCATGGGTGAGATCCGAGCTGGTGTCAGCTGGAATAGCCCCACTGAAGGCAGGGAGGCTCTGCTGGTGTACGTCAGCTGAACATCTGACCAAGCTTCCATGGCAGGGATGTCTCTTCAGGTTCAGAGTATGCCCAGGTGGAGAAGAGAAATCTTGTTTTGTCCTTCATTCTCTCTCCCTCTCTCGCTCTTTCTCTCTCCACAACTGATTGTTTGGGTGTTTTTTGACTTCTGCAATGGCACTGCAGGAATTATCACTGCAAATCAGAAGAACAGTCTACTAAGTCCACTCCCCTTTCTTGACACCTGTCAATATCAGGTGTTTCAGAGGACAACGTAGCAGACGTGCTCGGCAGTTCCCACCACGCTGGAGAGTACTCAGCTGCGAATGCAGTGAAGTGAGAGGACACAGACCCCTTACACACAGATAGATTGTTTCAGCTCTCTGTAATACTTATTTTTATTATGTACCTGATTTGATTTTGGATCTTACTAATTCTGTCTGTTATTTCTAATATTAGAATTCTTTACCAGACTAAGATGCATTTTAGTATTTCCTGTACATATGAACTGTGAAAGTAATCATCAAATTAATATTTTTAAATACCTTCATGACATTATTCTTTTAGGAAAAGATACTGAACTGATCTCTAAACCATACTTGGCTGTATATATCTGCAGTATTTCACCTTGCATACACTGCCTCTTCAAATTCTAAGTAATATCGTCACCTCTACTTTTACTTCAGATGAAAGGCTCTTAATTTCCCTTACTATTTTCATTATTCTTTTTTTCCATCCCTCTTATGTTCTAATTGATATTCTCATTGAACTCCTGATTCCCAGTCCCCTTTCTTAATTTTTCCTAGTTCTGTTTTTGAAAAGTCCGGAAAAAGAAGTCTCTGAAATACCTAATTACATGAAATTGAGGATAATGCAGAGACTATTACACTCTGGCGTGATTTACCTAGCTTGGAGAAGTTAGCATTTTCTGAGAACTTCTTTGAAGCGGTTAAGTTTCATGGGAAAATTGAAAGAACTTAATTACATTGGAGTACAATGCTACATTGCCATGCTTGCCATCATATTTAATAGCACAAAACTGTTTAATAGTTTTTGTCTTAGAAATTATTGAAGTGTTGCATCACTTGTAGATCTGAGCAATTTTTTTAATGGCTTCTTTATAAAAAAATGCAGTTTCAAGTCTAAGCATTTGGAGAAGATTTGAGAATGCTGATTACACCTGGGAAACATTTTGGAAAATTTGTTTTCCAAAGAAAACTCTGAAGCTGAATTTGACTAAATTATCTTTAAAAATTAAGAGGTGTTGAACCAACATTCACTGTGAAGACAATTGCGCGTTCATTTTTCCTGCCCAGACAAAGAATTTAGAAACCAGGCATTCACACATTTCTAGACTCTCTTCTCCAGTCTAGTAAACACTTTAAGAAAAACTACGTTAAGACAACAAAAACCAAGTGAGTTGTTCCTGACTATTGACTGCAGAAGATTCAGGAAGACATGGAAAGTGGTTCCCACCTTGTGCTTTCAGAAAAAAACGTGCTGGCAGAAGCGTTCCTCTCTTTCACTCCCACAATGTTTTTGTGGGGTGGCAGTGGTTATTAATAAAAAAAAAAAACCTTGAGAAATACCGAGTCTCCCCAGAATGGCTATTTTGCCAAAGGGAGAAGTTTTCATCCCAGTGTCATCACCAGGGTGTTCCTTGCTCTCCTCAGGCTCACATGACTTTCCCAGTAATCGGAAAGCTCACCCTAAGGATAATGAAGGATCACCCTGCCCACTTGAAGAGTTAGAATGAGAAAGGGACAACCTGTGTTTGGACCTTTTCGTCCTAGGAAGGCAGTACTATTTTTATCTGTTTTGATGATGATGAAGATTATCGATACTATTATATTACTATTATTTCATTCACATTATACCCACACTTAGGTCTGCTGCAGGGGAAGGAGCCCACAGGAGGCGACCCAACGCAGGAGAAGAGCCAAGGTCTCTCCCCCATCTCCCTGCCCCTCATGGTTGCCTGCTCCCCAGGGAGGGCATGTTGCAGGGACTCGGACAGTGCCTGCTCCTGAGCTTGAACCCAAATTTCAGGGAAGCCCAGAACCTTCCCTCCACAAGGGCTTTGTTCTGGAGGCAGGGTTCCTTGGCTGCAGGCACCCAGAAAATAAGGCTGGTTAACGTACAGGCTGTGTATTTAATTTCCCATGGGAGTGTTGCTGCTGAGGGAGCATTGTACAGGCAGATATGGCAGAGCTATTGCCAAGGCTTATTTCGTTTAATTGCAGTGCCTCATTACTGACAAACATCCATTCCAGTTCATGAAAGGTGTAGGCTATTTTATAGAGTGCCTTATGGCTCCCATTTATGTTCTCCCGAGTTTGATCTTGCTAGGTATTTGAACTAGGTGCCATCAGACACCAACAAATGCTTATTATGTATAATGAAGAAAGAAGGCCAGTAGGAGGTGGGAAGTTTCTGAAACAGCTCCTTAGCTGAAACGTGAACTAAACAGGAAAACTGAAACAGGAACGTGCGCAAGGTGTATGTATATATGCAGTATATATATGTATATATGCACACCCCCCCATATATATATGGACAGATTCAATAACTAAACATAATTTATTTTTACAACTGGCTACATCAAAGCTGGGTCCTGTTAAAATACTTCGGCTTTGCGAGGCCGCTGAGTGCTCACAGTGGTCTTTTCCTTTGTCAAGTGCTTCTTCTCACAGAGGGGTTGTGCCACTAGCTGAAACTTAAAAATTAGGAGTAGGAGAACTCTTCCAAGGAGCACACTGTCACGTTAACTGCATAGTCTTTGATGGAGAACAGTAATGACAGTCTACTGCCATGCTGGTTTATGACCACTGAAGTACGGTTACATGGTTAACAGTGTAATCGTTCAAAACCATTTTGGAGTAAAATGTGTACCTGTGATTTTGAACTCACTTGACTCTTCACTACGGGCCTTGTGGGGCAATGAAAATCCCAGGTTTGTGAGTAGCAGCCTGTCCCCAGCCACGCTCAAACACTGTGCTTGTGTTCTCAAGACCGCAGCAGTGCCCAACTGACCAAAGCTCCTATGGATGACAAACCCTGGTCCGCCACACGTCAGATTTCCCGCCTCTTCTGCTTAACATGATGGAGGTAAAAAAAGCACGCGCTGCAGGGCAGTAAAAACCCAAACCACAGGTATGGCCAACTTGCATCCTGCGGGTGATACAAGAAGGTCTTATGTCAGAAATACTATTAGTAGAGAGAAAAAGAAATATTGGAAGGAGTTTTTTTGATTTACTGAAGTGTAATTAAAAGCAGGAGAATGGAGTACTAGCAGCAATGCTATGAGTGTCCCTAGCAAATTGCCTATATGTGCGTACCGTGAGCTAATGAAGTAGTCCACATGCTGTTAGCAGAGGTGGGCAATAGAGCTGTAATCTGGGGAACAGGGTTAAGCTGAATGGGGAGAGGAGAAAAGGTTTCATACATCAAATAAGAATTTCAGGAAAGTATTTGGTATGTCACATGAATCTTACTGAAAGCTATATGTGAACTGGTTTGAGTACTTATATATGGCAAGGTGGGTTAAAACTAGCTGAAAGCAATTAGGCAGGACATTTTACAGACCTAGCAGAACAGACCCAGTGAGGCTGGAAGAGAGAGGAGGAAGCAGCAAGCGGGTGGGAGCAGGCAGTGCCCACAGCCACGTGCGTGCCACCAAGCTGCACCCTGCGTGGGTGCACACGCCAACAGCTGCCAGCGAGGGGACACCGGGGTGCCTGGGAGAGCCTGGGATGCCTAGGAAAGCAAGCAACTGTTCCGGATCAGCTATCAGAGTGGAGGGAACAAATGAGGCCTTGGTGGCATCAGTGAGCACAGCTGAAATTGGGGAGGAGGTCACAAGGAAGCCTCCTGAGCTACAAAGCCCCCTGGAGACCTTCCACTACAGCTGATTCCCACTTGTGTGCCTGGGAACGCCCTGAGGCCTGCTCCCTCTGCCCTGGGGCAGAGGAACGGGAAAGCTATTGCCATGTTTGGATGTCAGACCTGGACTGTAAGACAGAGTCCTAGCCACTGTGTCACTAGCATGGAAATGTGAGAACAACCTCTGCTTCCGGTAGGTTTTGCTCAGTGCAGAGAGGAGCTCTGCCACTCCTGGCACTGCTCTTTTGCAGATGTTTCACCACACATATCTCACACCCCAGCACCTCATGGACTATCTCACAGTGGGTATAAAACACTTACTTATCTGATGGCAACTAGTGTCTTTCTTCTCTCACACCTTTTTACATCCTGACAGCCCACCTCACGCTGTGTCTTCTGGCTCTCTCCAGTTACGAGGTGGGCATCCGGCTGACATCAGCTCACCCTTGTGTGTCATCCCACTGAGAACATGCAGCAGGTAGCTGCCTCTCCTGCTGTCCTGGTTTCAGCTGGGATAGAGTTAATTTTCTTCCTAGTAGCTGGTACAGTGCTGTGTTTTGGATTTAGTATGAGAATCATGTTGATAACACGCTGATGTTTTAGTTGTTGTTAAGTAGTGCTTACACTAGTCAAGGACTTTTGAGCTTGCCATGCTCTGCCTGGTGCACAAGAAGCTGGGAGGGAGCGCAGTCAGGACAGCTGATCCAAACTGGCCAAAGGGATATTCCATACCATATGGCATCGTGCTTAGTATATAAACTGGAGCGAGTTGGCCACTGGGGCACTGATCGCTGCTCAGGGACAGTCTGGGCATCAGTCAGTGGGTGGCAAGCAATGACATTGTGCATCACTTGCTTTATATATTATTGTTATTGTTATTGTTTTCTCGTCCTTTGCTGTCCTATTAAACTGTCTTTATCTCAACCCACGGGTTTTACTTTTTTTTTCTGATTCTCTCCCCCATCCCACCAGGGAGTGGTGGAGGGTTAGCGAGCAGCTGTGTGGTGCTTAGTTGCCAACTGGGGTTAAACCATGACACCCGCAAACCCTGAAGCACAAAGGACCAAGTTTCTCAGGTGGGAGCTGGGGGATGAAGGGATTAAGCAAGGTGCTGAGACAAAAACCACATCAACTCTTGCAACAGGGCTCCTGCCAGGCTGGACCTGGGCCAAGGGTTGGCTCCCACATCTGTCTTTCCTCCTCTCGCCCCCAAGACTCGATGCCTGCACAAGCACCAAATATTCCCCCAGCCAGAGGAAGCAATGCTCGATTTTCCATAGTGGAGGCAATACTCCTGCAGTGACAGGGGACAGCCACTAGAGAAGTGCCTTTTCAGCACACATTGACTTCGGGAAGCAAAGGTGACCCACAGACCAGCTGGTGCTGCAGGACGTGGACACAGGAGCCGAGCCTTCGAAGGATTTGCAGAGGGGAGCGCATGGCACGCAGGTAGGTGCCGTTGTGCTAGCAGCTATTTCAAAGCTTTCAAAAGACTGAAAATATCCCGTGTTTTGTGTTCCTTATCACCACTATCACCAAGTTGGCAAAATTGGGCTTTCACTCACAACTCGCCTCAGGAGGCAGGGGCTCTGGGAAGAATTTACTTAGGGTAAATTTATAGGATGAGTGGGAACTGAGCCAGGTTACAAAAATGCCTCCGTCTGCTGCTGTGCACTTGTGAGAAATGTTCCTGTTCCTGAGAACAGCGGGAGCAACTTCAACAACAGGTATTTAAACACCAAGAGGCAGACCCCTCTCAAAAGCACACCCACTTGTGTGTGTGCACCAGTGTGTGTGATCGTGTAAAATAAATGGCAGCATTTGGGTTTTGCTTTTGCAGGGAAGCCACTGAGAGATTTCAAGGATCATTTAACGTCTCGATTGTAGTTTTACAGAGGTGCAGGTGTGACCATGAGCCCACCCGCGCAGCCGTCTTCCTTCCCCTAGCCCCTGGCATGGAGATGGGGCTACTGCCCTCTCCTTTAGCTTTTTAAAGCATCTCTCTAGTCATGCCTCTCCTTCTTCCTCTTGTCTTTTTATCCCATCTCTGCCCTTCTTTCTTACAACAGGCCTGCCTTTTCCTCTCACCCAGCCCCATCTTTCCTCCTCCTTTCCTCATGCTGCCTCCTCCCTTCACAGTCTCCTCTCCCAGCCTTGCTCCCAAATACTGCTGTCAGCCTCAGCCCTTGCTGGGGGTGAAGGATTGGGGTGGAGCTTCCAGTGCCAAGCCAGGCCATGTACCGCCGTCCTGACTGCTGCCATCTCACTGCCAGCGCCACTGGCACCGGCTGCTGCACTGGAAATGGTGGTGCCGAAATTCTGCATTGCCCACAGCCACACCTCTCCTGAGCCGAAAGAGGAGAGCAGAAAACACCTTGTTCTTGCTACCAGCCCACAGCATAACCGCAGCTGCGTATTTGTCTCTCAAAATAAATAGGAAAGGCTGCCCAAGCCCCAAGGCCCATCACTGGTGGTCCAGGAGATCTGGGGAGGCACTGCTGATTTCCCAAGCACTTCACAGTTTGTGGCAGTGGTAGGTAAATTTTATGTTAGCCACCCCAGAGCACGGGGTGCAGCTGGAGGTGGGTACCTTTCCTTTCATCCTGGGGGACCTGAGGCACAAAGGGCACTGGAAGGAGTTGGTGCTCCTCTCAGGTGGCACTAGGGAGTGAACCTGCCCCGTGCCTGGCAGCAGCAGCATCACCCTGCAGCCAGCAGGCACCCACCCAGGGGTTTCACCCTGGCAGTTTGTGCACCCCTTTCCTCAAAGTCAGAGGTGGGTGTTCACCTCACCCCTCTCCTGGCTTGCTGGTAAGCCTTGGGACCAGCTCTGCCCTGGCAAACCTATCACTCGCAGTCAGCAAAAAGCATTTGGCTACATAAACAAGGCATCCCACTCTCCAAGTCATTAGCACCAACAGCTTTAGGAGCTAAGCCATTAGTTTCTCCCAGATATATCACTTTCCCTTGGTAGCTTTCCAGGGTAATATTGCCAAAGCCTTCCTGGATGATACAGGTAATACATTTTCTCTTTTATCTTCATCTTAAGTTCCCAGGCCAAGCTGTGAGCTGGGGATGGCTCCCTGGGCGTGATACCACTGTCAGCAGGACCAGAGCTTTCACAGACTATCTTTCCTCCCCCAAAGCCTAGCTCTAATCCTCACCAAAAAGCTATAGCCCGATTTACAGCATATTTTCTCACCCCTAAACAGCTGGAACATCAAATCCTTCTGCAAATCTCACACCATTAGAAACCAATGGTACATAATGAAGTAGCAGTGCCAGCTTACAGCAAAGAAGCACCAAGAGCACAAACCCATTTTTTTCCTCAAGAGCATGTATCCTCTTCACTGTTGAGGTGGGTTTTCAGAATCCCGGTGCTTTTTTAAAAATCACACATAAGAATATGGGAAAGCTCCTGCAAAACACATAGTGCTGTTAAGATGGCACATTCTTAGGGGTCTTAAAATGTTGGGGTTTTTTTAATGCATGCCCCCAAACAATTCTTCAGCTTCTCTTGGCCCTAGATGAGACAAGCACAATGAGAGAACTTGATTAATTTTCTTGTTCCATGTTTGATCAGTATTTGGCAATTTGACTTCCTAAATCCTTTTCCTGCACCCATCACAATCCTCCCCCTTTCTAGTTCTTCCCATTAACACCTTCTTGTAACAGGTCAGGGATGACTTTGGCTTTTGAAACCAAATGCAGGACTCTTATGGTCAGGCATTTACCAATAGATGAGAAAAGACTGTCAGCCTTCAAATACTCCTTCTAAGGAAATATTGCTGTTTCCCAGCTAAATGAGACCACAGTCACAGGTGGGCCAAACCACACGGTTTCCACTACAGTCTGTGGGAATTAATTTTCCCAAATATTTTCACTGGTCCTCGTTCTGTGATAACTGAATTTCATTTAATTTTTGTGGATATGAGGATTGCCCCAAGTGGCTTACAAGAGGTTGCAAAATAAACTCACGCAGCATAAAAAGGTAGGGGAAAATCCCCATATTCCAAGTCCAGTTCTTTGTATGAAGTTTCATCCCATATATCAGCCCAAACCTTCCATGAGAGTTTGTTACATAAACGACATTTAAAAGCATGAGCATTAATGGGAAAGTTACAGTCATGCTAGAGTACTGTAGCTGCAGTCAGCCCATTCACTTTCTCACCAAAAGAACCTAAAGCATATTTCAAACAGACATGTCACTGTTTCCTCACATCACATATTTAATTAGAACAGATAAATTAAATTACTTCCTTTGCCTGTACAGCATAAAACCCCTGTATAATTACAGAAGAGAAGGCCGTCCTGCAGGCCATTTTGTGGCATTATAACTGTGCTGATTCACCTGATCTTGAGCCAAGCTCCACTTTAATCTTCCAAGTCTTGTTTTAGTTTGAGGAACAGCCAAACACACCCAGTTGGGCAGTACAGATTAGGTTTCCCACTATTCAGTAAAAAAGGGAAATAAAGATTAAGTTACTTTTCTGACACAGGGGTTGTTTTGTTTGTGGTTTTTTTTTTTTGAATAGTAAACTACTGTGATCGTAAGATCCATAACGGTTTAATGAAAAAAGAGAAGAGGGGAGGGAAGATCAGTAGGCAATTTCTTTTATGCATTTTATTAGTTAAGGAAATTTTATTTATTATTTATTATTTATATTATTTATTAAGAGAATTTTCTTTTGGTCAGGGAACGCTGTTGCTCTAGTTGCCAGAGTGTCCCTACAGCCCTCAGTACAAAATGGTCCTGATCTACAGTAGTACAGATAATAATGATAGTAGGAATAGGGACAATGATGATGATGATTCTAATAAATACTTTCAGCTGTGACTGTAAACAGTGTCCCAACCAGTACTGACCAGCAGACTTGATCCTGTTTTCAAATGTCCATTACAAATCCAGACACAAGACCCACAGAGACTGGGCGATGATGTAGCAGGCTTTCTGGTACAACATGAGCTGTGGACTTGTCAGCAGCTGAGATCTTCGGTTTCCATCCATGCCTGAGCAATAGCCTGTCCCTGGCAGAAACATCCAGCGTTGGCGTGGGGACTTTGAGTGCTGGAGACTTTCTCACCTCCTGCCATTTCAGCAGCTAATTGCGCCCTGTGCTAAACTTGGCTGCTTCAGCTTTGAGGAACTAAATCTTGTTCTGACTTTATCTGTGAGATTAAAGAGCCTCATAGTTTCAGGTATCCTCCCCTCCCCTTTGCGTACACACTCAGACTCTGATTGAATTACCCCTTCACTTTCTCTGCAATTAGTTAAGTGAACTGTGCCCCTCAGCCTCCCATTTCCCAAACCACTGCTTTCTCCCCAGCTTTTTGCAGCTGGCCCCAGCCTGATGGAAGAAACTGATGGCAGGGGGAGCTGCCGTGGCTGTGCCCTACTGTCCCATCACACACTCCTGGCGCTGGGGTGCTCAGCACCCTGTAGCCCCCACCTAAAGGGCGTCTCCTTGGGCATGGGCACCCCTGACATGGACACCCTTCGGTATAAGCCTCCTGAGCACCCACCAAAGTAATACAGACCCCTTGGTCCAGGCTTTCCCACTACCTGGTTTCTCCTATCACACCAAAGGAGCCACAATGCGCTTTTTTCCCTGTGCCCTCCCTTAGCTGTTAACTCCTATTCCTCTGATTTTTGTGCCATCTGCAATTGTATCTTCAGTCAGCCAGCAGTTTGTGTTTCTTCCATATCACTGGTGAATTCCAGCCAGCCTTTTCATGTGACTCGTTCCCCATGAAACACATTTTACCAAAATCCCCTGTGGGTAGCAATTTCCCACTAACACTTCACGATCCCTTCAGGCCAGTTAATTCAGCAGATGACTTCTTGCCTACTGTCTTTTAGGCACTGACTGCAACAAGAACAGAGTCAATCCCTCAGGGCCTAAGTCCACCTCTGATTTCTTAAAAGCAGGCTTCCTTTACCCAAAAACATTTTTTTTTCCTTTTAATTGGAAACTGAATCTTGGAATCCAGTCTTTAATTGGAAACCTTCTTCAGCAGAAGACAGTGTATATGTGAGTGCCATGGGTTGGCAGGTTCTCACTGTGCTTGGGTGGACCAGCTTCGTGGATGTCCTTGCTGTGTGTCCTACAAAGAATTCTGGGGTGGCCTGGGGGTGGCCAGCCCCCAGGGGGCATGGTTGGCAGGCCCAGGTACTTTAGAGGAAAGCATGCCGTCTTTTTGTCTATTTTCTATAGCTCTTACATCCAGTCTTCAAAGGATCAGTCCTATGGTTCTTATTTTAGTAAAGTTTACAGAAAGCTAATTTTTTTCCTGGTCACGCACAAGTCTCAACCCTAGCAGAAAGGCAGCCAGACCGCCTGTGAAATTCAGAACGAAATCCTGGTTGAACAAAACCAATCAGAACTATCAAACAGAGTAATCAACAAAAAAAGTGTTTGTATTTATGGATGACATTGCCTTTCCCTGCCTAAAGGAAGAGACAAACTAAAAATTACTGGAGTTCATTAAATATTTTTCTTACCCTGTATATTCAGTGATGAACACTGAAGAACTGCAGTCTCAATTTATGCCAGGGGACTGGTTAGCTTCCAGTCTCACTCACAGGACCAAGGTGAGCACTGACTTTCTAGTCAATGTAGTCACTTCTACCTGCTAGCATTTTAGAGTTCCAGTGAAAAAAGTGAAATACAGCTCCCCTGGGAGATGGAGCTGAACATCATGCACCATATCCTGAATTTCAGAATTAGCAAGTGGTGAAGGCTCCCTTTGCTTCTGCTGAAGACTAGCTAACCACACAATTATACTATAGCATAGTCATGGAGGATGCAGTGTACAAAGAATGAATACACAGCAAACATGAGAGTGTTTGGTGATAGTGCCATAACTGGTAGAAAAGGAAGGCAACAAGAAGCCATGAGCAAACCAGAAGCTCTCTACAGTGCACAGGCAGATGCCTCTCAGTCCTGGGAGCAAGTGGACAGTGAATGGCGAATGAACAATCATTTGGTCATGTAAGACCCACATTTCTTCAAATTTCACACCTAAAGACCTCCAGTCAATATCCTCATTTCCTCACAAGGCCAATCACCAATGACAAGAACAACTTTCTCCTCTGCCCGCGACCTTAGTTCGAGATAGAAAGTTGCAACCATTTCAGTGTTCCTAAACCTATAATGAATCAAAAGCAAACACAACAGACAGGAATACATCCTGTAATGCCTGGTTGTTGAAGAGGTAAAGAAACCACTTTCATTGCCAGCATCCCATGCATGTCGGAACCTAGTAATAATATGTTTTGATCTACCAGCCTGCTATGTTACATACTGAAACAAAAAGTGCTTCCACTCAGCCAAAACCGCATATCTTGGCAGTCTACATCCTGAAAGACAACAAAGACATAGTCTAAAAACTTGGCAACTGTCCTGGCACGCTACACCTTGGGCTTAGCAACTCAGTCACGCTATGCTGGCTCTGGTTTTACCATAATGCAGTAAGACAATGGGAAATTCTGGAGTTTTGGTCCTCAGCACATTGTTTCTGCTGGCCTTCAGAAGCTGCTTCAGAAGCAAGGTAACTCCCTGAGCTAGGAAGTCATGCTCCTTCCTGTAATCCACTCCTGGTGAATGAAAGGTGTTAAATGGAGAAAAATAGTGCTTACTGTAACTCCCTTTCTCTTATTTGTCTAAAAACTGATTAATTGCACCATGAACATAACACCTGCACAACTCTTTTTAAACATTAACCAACAAATTATGATATTAGATATCAGATTCAGCTGGGGGTCCTGGAGGCAGATGAACAGAGGTCTCTACCCTTGGTGAAAAGACACTGCACTAGCATGTTTCTAGTGGGATACTAGGCTGGAGGAGAGCAAAGGAGAGAAAATGGGCAAAACTTCAGGGTTTTAGTCGGGGCTTGGGCAATTTCCAAACCGGAGGCAGTCATCAACTATTTCTTATGGATGGACCGTGATACCCAAATTAAAAAGTCATTGTGCTAATTGCATAGAAAAGGAACTAGTCACCTCTCAGGTTAGCTTTATTAATTCTAACACAATGCTAAAAGCACCAGAGCTATGTTAATCTGTGCCACTTCAGGATCCGGCCTTATTCTGCAGAATGATGGCTGTGGAAACAATAAATCAGCTTTTGAGGGCTTGAGAAAATATAAAGAATCCACTGTAAAACTCTTATAACATAATGAATCTCACCCTTTGGGCTAAAGCCAGTGCATAAACAGTGTACTGTGCCAAAGAAATGGTGCTGGTTAATATTGGTAGATGCAAAAATCGGTTGTTTCACTGGAGATGCAAAAAAAAAAAAAAAAAGAAAAAAAATTTCAAGGCAGATCAGGAAACTGTCAGAAAAGCAAACCTGATGTCTACACCAGACAATACAGCAGAAATGTTCTGAAAAGCACAGCCAGTAGGCACGTGGATAAATACAGTATATCAATGAAAAGCTACTGAGTTTCTGTGAAGTGACGTCGTATGTCACAAATCTACAAGAGTTATCTGAACGCAACAAACATGCAAACAAACCATATCTCACTGATATTGTCTAACTGGGTTTCTAAAATATATATGAAGCAGGTCATTCACAGAAGGCTCTAAAAGAAATTAAACTGATCTGGAGAACAAGAGAAAGAGAGACTTCTCAGTTGGATAAAGGCTGTTAAAAGTCAAGGAATAACAGTATGAATAATGTGGTGGTTGTACAGATACTTGTCTTCTCACAGTCTTTTCTGCCACACCCAAAATATAGCCAGACCTTCTGCCCTTCACTTAAAAATCAGGGTCAGTCAGCCATAGATTTTTTCATCTATTTTTCCCTTTGAAAAACAAGAATTTTGCTCATAAATTGAGAAAATAGTACCATAGATATTTTCCCTTTTCAGTGACACTTCAGAGGGAAACACTGGCACCACCGAAGACAGGAGGCAGTGAGAGTGTCCATTCTGTTAGCAGATCAAACGTTGTGCCTGTCTTCTGCAAGGACTTTGGCAAACAGTAACCCAGTGACCCTACCCTCAATGCCAGCAAGAGTTGGTGAACAAGCTGTTACACAATCAGTTTGCAAATACTTAGAAGATGTCAACAAGACTAAAAATTATTAGCATGTGTATTTGAAGAACAGAGTCTCTGGCTTGGTGGATAATTTGGAAGCAATTGGATACAGATACTTCTTGACTTCAGTAAAGTGTTTAGTAGCATCACATGATACTCACAAAAGCAATTAATGGACATTGGTATAAACATAATGTGCTCAGCTGGCTGGAAAACCACTTTGAAGGAGCACTTCTCAGGAGTTTGGTGTCTATCTTCATGTGTGCTCCTGCAAGGGCCTTTCCTGAGCAGAGCTGTAATCAATATTCCAGTGAAGAGCTTAAAGGACAGAGGAGAGTGGGCTGAAAGGTGACACACCATGCTGGAAGGTTTTTAAAGCATTTTGGAAAATGGGACTAGAATTCAAACTGAATTTGAGGAATCAGAAAGAATAAAACCCAAACAAGGAGGACATTCAGTATTGACAGTGCATGGTGCAATACTTGGGAAAGAAAAATCAAATGCTGTGGTTAGTCAAAAAGGGAGGCTGGGGTTGAGGCTGATTCTAAGCTGAATATGAAGTAATAACGATGTTAATTTATCTCGGCTGTACTAATAGCAGCATCAAACATATCTCACAGGAGTTAATGACAGCGTTCTTCTCTTTGCTCCTCTTTCTTCTCTTTGCTAGAGAAGACCTCAAATGTCACATTGTGTTTGGTTATAAAAGATGTGGAGAAACTGGGGAGAGAGAGTCTGGATTACAAGATGTTGAAGTATTGACTATGAGAGAAGATTGGTCTTGCTTACCCTGGATGCAGGCAGAGTGAGGACGATTAGATAGTAATCTTCCAATGGATTTCTCTAAAGGTTATTTGAGAGAGGACTGTGATAAATGTCTCTCCATAGCCACTCAGAGAAAATAAGAAGAAATTATCCCAATTTGCAGCAAAGAAGATTTAATTTGGATGTTGGGGAAAAAAACCAACCTTTTTGATTGGAGTCCTGAACTAGTAGAATAGACTCATTAGCGATGTTGGAAGTTTTTAGAAACTCACTGGACAAACCCTTTTAGGGAATGCCTAAATGCAGTTCATCCTCTCATGGTGGACTTGATTTAGAACTTCTCTAAGGGCTCTTCCAAACACTGTCTTCTGAGTCTGCAATTTCATTTTTAAGTATTGGACCTTTGTTTCTGCAGTTATATATATATTTGTTCACCAGTTTTTCTTCACACTGAGATTGAGTCAACAGTAATAGCTGGCCCATATGTTGTATGCTTCACTGATTTGTATATGACTGTTATTATATTTGCTGTTCTCAGCTCAGCCAAATAACATGTGGACTTTATATGCTTTACCAACAATTTTTCTACCATCCACCAGTAAACGAGGAAACAAGTATGAAAGGTGATGTTTCCACAGTATCTGCCGTCCATGCTGTGATACTGCCTACAGGCTATAACTGACAATCCACCAAATGAGTACAGCCCTTGTGAATCACTGTTACAAGGCATTCGAGACGTTTACAGTTCCATGCATCCCTATAAAATCACATCTTGGTTGCCAAGAAAATGTCTCTAAGCTTTAAAGATTTTATTTTTTTCAACTACTGGGGGGAAACAATATTCTGACAAAAATTAATTCATACATGTGAAGTTCTGCTCAATATTTTGTGACAACTGGTAAGAAACCTCTTGATATACTGTGTGGCATCTGTACAGAATGGAATATGCTGCATACAAATAGGAAACAGATGTCTTCTAAGCAAAAGGACAAATTCTAATCTCAGTCATTACATGCTGATTTTTTCTCTTCTCCACAGAAATCTGTTCTTTAGGTCTTCATTTTCTTTTTTAAACTACACTATTTTTATTACTGATCACTACAGAATATTTTGTGAAAGCCAGGGTTGGATATTTTTTTCCCCAAAGTAACTGTGACAATATAACCTTACTGTATAAAGAAAAACTTTCTTAAGATAGCACATTTACCTACCCTGATGACCATCCCTGCACAGGCTGTATGTCAGCTACCACCATCAATATTTATTCACCCAACACCGACTTTCTGTTTTTCTTCACAGGCCAGGCTTTGGAGAACAGGAACAGAGGTAGTACCTGTAGTATCTCTGCTTGTCCTGTGTTAATTCTCATGACAAGTGCAACATCAGCTCATTCACAGACAGGGCCCCTAAACATTGGCCACTGTTAAGAAGTGGCACCCAGAGAACACAGTGCTGCCCTTAAATGGAGCATAGAGTAATGGAAAGAAGAAAAAAAAAATCA
>VZTV01058808.1:22558-42657 GCA_013400875.1 Anhinga rufa | reverse complement strand
AGGTGTTCAGTGACAGAAACAAACCAGAAATTATTCTGAAGCAGTGTGAGAGTTCATTTTCAAAATGAGATTGTTTACTCAGTGGTCTTCAAAGCTAGCCTTGCCAGTAGGGATTTCAGGGTTTTTCAGAGCACTTTTCAAAGTCCCTAAACTTTGGCTAACACTTAAGATCAAAAGAAGAAGGAGTATTTCTCTGGAGAAGATATTTTGCTTTCTTGAGCTTTATCTATCTTCCAAAGCCTTGGTATGAACCTTAAGCAAAGTGATGAAGCTTGAAAGGAGCAGATATAGCTCAGTCTCTGTTAGAAGGGACTGCTCTCAAGCATCTCTCCACCTGGCACTCTTAATAAAAAGTTGTTTTAACCATAGCGTACTTCAAAAAATCCACTCACTTAGCCTCCTTTCTTTTTCCCCCATGCAGGGCACATGTAATTTCATGATTGAGAGGTGAGAGTACGTCCTGTCTGCAAGAGGGAGAGTTGTCTTTTGTGCAATCTGTTTGGTAAGTTAAAGAAAATAATGGAGCAGAGAGAGTTCAGTTGTAAGCACACATGACGATACAGAAGAAGCTCAGTGATATGATATTGTAGCCACCAAACCTTTTGCTGATCTCATTTTGATATACTGTGTTCATCGCTTATGTGAAGTTGTGATTTCTCAAGGTGATTTCTCAGTCTCATGTAGGCAACATTTCACTTCTTCGGCAGTTGAGGTGGAAAGGTAGGCATCATGAAAGGGCTGTACAAGAGCCAGCTCTCTTTCTTATCAGAGCAGTAAGCTGCCACAAGGTTAAATGATGCGTTGTCATTAGTACATCACCTCCAATAGGGTGTGTATTTGATCAGCTGTATCATCACCGGTACGATAATGCCTGAAAATGGTGCCATTGTGGTACAGAGCATGAGTCAAAATATGCAAATTAACAGTTTATTTAGAAAAAGTACAAACTAATTTATCATAAAACAACCACCCCACCCCCCCTTTCTGTTACTGTCTTTCCGATGTATTTGTTCAATAAAAGCAGTCCTTCTGATTGTTTTAATAGGAAGATAAAGCAGAAGAAAGTTCTAGGCTGGCGGTAAACTTTCAGAAATGACAAATTGATTAAAGACTTCTAGGGCCAATGTTTTAAAACCAGTTTGGTCACTGAAGGCTCTTTCCCTGACTTCCAGCGAGACAAAAGTTTCTGAACTTGGTTCTGAAGGAGGGTTTTAAAAGCTAAAATGTTTTGGGAATTTTGAAAACACTACCTTCAATCTTTACGTGCTGTCATGGGCCCAAATTTTAGGCAATGGGAACAAAGGAAGGTAGTCCTAGCTGTGTGTATTCCTACTTCTAGTTTAGTCGGAGGCTAGGAAACATGAATCTGAAGTGTAGGGAAAGCACAAGGCTTGTATTAGGTACACAAAACCAATACACACATCTTCACATAAAATGGTCTTATTTCACTTTTTTCTTTTATCTTGAGAATTATCCCACTATGTAATGTGAATTATATATATGGGATTATCGTGTAATTTAGCTTCAGTGTCACGTGTGCAGTTGAAAATGTGGGTGTCTGCACGGCTCTATTATTTTTACTGTATTATTTCCTACACTTAGAATGGGAAATATGCAGGCAAATTCAGCTCTTGTAAATGAAAAATATTTAGTTTTTAATGAATGCTGTCTAGAATTCTGTTCATACCTGACATTTTTGGCTTTATTGCACATTTTTTTAACCTAAAAAAAGCCCCACCATGAATTCTTAGCTTCCGTTTCTCAAATGGTTATATTCTTTGTCCTAGGAAGTTAATTTCTTTTCTTGCTCACTAGTAGTTGCTATGACATATCTTCTCTGTTCCAGGACTTCACTGCTCATTGCTTTGATGTGTCTTATAGAAGTCCAGAGAGAGACAGGAACATACTTAACTCTGATATAATGATATATTCAGTCAAATATGATCAAAATGAAACTGGCAATGGTTATGCTCCTGTATCTTGCTGTGGTATTTATATAACACTTTGGGATAGTGTGCTAACATTTCAGATATTTCTGTTTCTCCTCATCATTGTTACCCTTAAAATTGTTTCTGTAGACAGTGGGCCAGCAAGCAGGAGATGCGACAAAGCTTTTAAAGTTATCTATATAGCAGGGATCTCGTGCGTTAGGTCTCTACAGAAAAGGTGCTTGGCTTTCAGCCCTGCACTCTTTAAATGTGCAAGCACAGCTCATGTTCCTCTTTCGTCTATAATGAAATACTCGATTCAAGTTTTACAGTTCATGTGCACAAACTGTCCTTATAGTCCTCTGACAAACTGTCCTCTGATACTTCACGGCTGGCTAGGAGTAGGCTTGTGTTTGGTTATTACCCAGATTGATAGAAATAAGGGAAGAGGCCCGTAGTTAAGTATTGGCACTTGTGCAGCAGGGCAAAGTAAATAATCCTGAATCATACTGTGCCGGAAGTTACTGACTGAGCCCCACAGGAACAATGCATGCTTTGAGATAATATATTTTATATTTTACCTACGAGTGTGTGTAAATACGTGTAACTTACAAATCACTTTTCAGCTGGACAAAGTCCCATAGATTAAAAAAAAATCTCTGGTAACTTATATAAATTGGTAACTTATTTCTTTCCCACCCACCCCAAATAAAAAAGACAGTGAATCTTAAGTGCTTGTTAAGGAAGGATATGCAACTTCTACTCTGCCATGCTAAAGGAGAAAAGGGTGGGAATTGGAAATGACTCTGCTTATCTAGGATGACTGAATGCAATCCTCTTAACTACCCCTTGCCTTGACTCAGCTGCTCCCATTCTTTTCTACATTAATGTGCTCTTCTATTGGCCTTCAAGCAGTAGAAAAAAATGTTCAACAAAATATTAAGTTATTAATTAATAACTGTTTTTATCCTTTTGCTTTTGGCTTCTTTTTTGTCCATTTAAAAAAAATCCTGATTTCTTTTTAAATCTTTATCGATAAATATAATTTGCATGAAAATTTTGGAGAAATCCAAATTCATGGCCAAATTTGTGTTACTCCATGCTAAAAGTTCCAGATGCGTTGGGTAGAGTGTGCTACTAGAAGTAGCAGTGCCTATGCTCGGTTTGGTATATACTTTCTAGGATATGACATTGAAGAACGAACAGAACCAATGGAAGTCATCGTGAGGTGTGCAGAATTACTGTTGTGAGCAAAGATATTAAATCTGTAGGTTTTTGGGCAACTTCTAACCCTGTGCATTTTTTGTCTGGTGCTTCTCAAGCCTTTGCTTTGAAAATACAGAGGCTGTATATTTTGACTGAATATTTTACAGATTTCTGCTTAAATACAGTTTAATGGATGTTTTTTCATTGCCGTTAGGCTTATCTTGTCTTGATTTCCAAAACGTCATTTTATTCTTTGTGTTTTTTGCCTTTTCAGTGGAATAATAGGTTAAAAAAAGAGGAAAGGTTGATTGCCACAAAGAACAAATAAAAAAAAACTAAAGAAAAGGTTGACTGAGGCATTTTTTGACCGACCCCTGTAAGTAGTATTTTAAAAAGTACCATATAAATATAATGTAAGTGAATCTGGCCGCAACATATTTTTCAATGGATATGAGAAAGACTTTAGGTTGACTGTCATTAAACAGTTTCCTTAAATGGGGATGTGGTTTAGAATGATTGTTTATAAATATGCAGATGTACTTAAGCCCAATAACTGTCAAGCATTTGCATGTTAATGAAGTGTTAGGCATTAAGCAGTGGATAGCCAGCCGGAAATGTGGAGATGGGCTTTATCCTGAGGATCTCAAGGAAACTGCCATGCAATGTAAACAGAAGGTATGGCTCCTATCGACTGGCAGGGATGTTGTTCACTATCGACACTTATTTTCTCTTATTCTGTCAGATGCACAGTAAAAGTAAATTCATGCTGTCTCCAGCCCTTCTGTTTTTTCACCAAAATAAATCAATTTTGAGGACAGAAATGAATACCCTTCTTTCTCAGATAGACAGCAGAACTCATAAGGGAATAATTACAAGTCTAATTCAGCTCCTTTAATGACATCAGCTGAACGATTCTTGGATTCAAAGTCCCGGATGAGTTCCTAAGCTTTTTAACTCTAAGCTTCTAGGCTGAAATAGTATGACTTTTAAATTTTGTTTTCATTGGAAGATCAAAGAAATTACTGCAATATTAATTAACTGTGTGTATTTCTGTTTGTGTAGCCTGCTGAAAGAAATTTGTGTATTTAATAGCATCCATTTGCTGGGTGAGATAAGGAAGGGAAAGAAGGCTGGTATATTGGGCCTATAGGAAGAATTGTCTGCAGGGCTGACAAAAGCTCTCCTAGAAGTTGGTCATCCATGTATGTAGTCTCTAGAAGATTCTTCTGTCAGATCTAATCTGATAACCCTGACATGAGCTTTCCTAATGGGCTGAATTCCAGATGGATTCGTTGGTGTCACTATTTGTTTTATCTTGTTTTGATTTTTTTTTTTTATTTTGTGCAAAAATTACAAATATATAGTTGGGAATATGGAGTGAATGGCATGTTTCACCATTGTTTTCTTTTTGGTAATGTAATAGCATCTATAGCTTCCCTTTGTGTTACCGTACAATGAAGGAGTACTAGTGCCCTGTTTGGATGATTAAAAGCTGCACTCCTGCCGTCAGGGCAGGCCAAGTCATTTCTTCTACCTGTTTTTCACTATCAAATAGAAAATGTGTAAAGGGTAAATACAGCAGGCATCCAGGACCAATTTAGTTCTTGCCTTAATCCTTTATCTGTATTGAGGCTGCAAGTTTTGAATGCTCTGCTCTTTATTTGTCCAACAGAAACGTTGATTTCATCCTTGAAAAGTCCTAGTTAATAAGGACTGCAAGTGGCAGATGTGTTTTAAAACTATATCAGGGAAAGGCAGGGAGAGGAAATGGATGTTGAATGTAAGAAGTAAGTGGATATCATGTGCTCTGAGTGGAACGTACCTATCTTTCACTTCAGACAAATACATGTGAGGAAAAAACGCAGGAATCTGTAGCACAGAAGACTTAAACGCACAGGTCTGGCACAGCTCCTCCACGTTGAAGTTACAGCAGATGGATTAATTGCAACAAAAGGCATAGCTGCAGAACATGTAGATATATTTCATTTAGCAAGCATGGGTTCTCATAGCAATAGAGATGCATCAGCATGAGTTTTGGTGGTGCTGGTAACCCGGGTGTGCAGGCTTTCCAGGAACTTTGGGCTGTAAGGAAGGCTGCTGTGCCAGATCTCTGCCATGGGTGTAGCTGGAGTCAAGCTAGTGTTAACACCACGCCATTATTTGCTTGGTTATTCAATTGCTAATCCAGGCAGAGGCGTGAATATTTCTATACCTTAAGGTACCATCTACACCTGATTGTAACGCAGGGGCTTTTGAAGGGCCGCCCTGACAGAGGGGAACCGAGTGGATGCTGAATTCTCAAAATGAGAAGGGATAACCAGTGCAATGACAAAGTCGGGGCTTGGTAGCCTGCTGCTGCCTTGGAAATTTAAGGCAAAGGAGAATGGCATGATAAATCAGGGGGTCACTAGTCCAGTCTTCTGCTCAAGGCAGGGGCAGCTATGGGATCAGGCCAATTTGCTCAGGGTTTTGTCCAGCTGAGTCTTGAAAACCTGCAAGGATGGAGATGGCACCGTATCTCTGGGCCTCGCTGCTTGTCTGCCCTCATGGGGAAGCAGTTTCTCCATATAGCTGGTCTGAAAACCTCTCCTGTCAACTTATGCTCATTGTCTGTTATCCTCCTACGGTGCACCACTAAGAAGAGCCTAGCTTGTAACTACCTTGTAGGCAATGGGGGGCTGCTCTTACAGCTTTCAGGCTGTCTCCTCTCCAGGCTAAACAAGCCTTGGTTCCTCCACCTCTTCTTCACAGGGCAAGTGCTCTAGCCCCTGACCGTCTTGGTGGCCCTCTGCTCATTTGCTCATGGCAATCAATGTCTGTCTTGCACTGGGGGGCCCAAAACTGGGCACAGTATGTGGCCTAATAACTAGAAAGGGGATAATTACTGCCTCTGAGCCCTGGCTGTGTTCCTGCTCATACAGCCCAGGAACCAGCCATCTCTGCTGCCAGAGCACACTACTGGCTCATGCTCAGCTCACTGACCAGCAGGGTCCCCAGGGCCTTTTCCACGCAGCTGTTCCCCAGTCCCCAGCCAGTTTGTCCCCAGCCTGTGCAAGGGCTCCCTCTGAGCCCAGTCATCCACCCAGCAGTTTATTGATCAGGATGTCCACCCATTCAAACCGTAATGTCCTAATTTGGAAGCAAGCATATTGTGGATGGCAGTGTTGAAAGCCTTGTTAAAATTGAGGTAAATGATGTCCACTGCTCTGCCTTTGTCCTCAGGTCCGGTCATTTAATCACAGAGAGCAGTCAGGTTGGCCAGACATGATTTACCCTTGGTCAGTCCATGCTGACTGTTCCCACTTCTCCATATGCTCTGAGATGTGCTTCAAGAGGAACCCCTTTGTGCTCTTCCCACAAAGTGAAGGGAGGCTGACCAGCCGGCATCTCCCTTTTGACCTTTTCTGGAGGTGGGTGCAATGCTTGCCTTTCTTCAGGTGAGAGACATCCCTGCTGGCCTCTATGACTATTCAGCGACAAGAGTGGGTGTACCATGGCAGCAACCGCTTCTCTCAGCACCCATGGATGAAGCCCATCTGCAATACCCTCCCAGCAGCCAAGTTGCTGCTGTGCCGAAATGATGACTGCTTCTGCTACGCTGAGGCAGAGCAGAACTGAGCTGCTTGTTTGTGTGCTGTCAGAAAATGTCCTTGGTATCCTCTTAGTTTCTTCTTCCTTGCTGTACTGTAGGGGAAGGGAACCTCTGTGCCAGTCATGTACTAAGATGGTATTTCTTGGGCTGGTTTGCCCAGAAATATGACAGAGCAGTTGTGCAAAGCAGCTGCCACATGCTGGGAAGAGCGAGCCCTGATTATTTTGCTGAGGAGGAGAAGTGTTAGAGGAAAGCGTGCCCCCTTCTACTAGTTCTTTTTTAATGTAAAGGCATTGTTTTTTAATTAAAAGAAGTAATAGATCTCTACCTGCTTGTTGAAGGCAGCGTGCCCGTATGCTGGCTCTGGGTGGGGAGCCGGGCTCTAGGGGGAGCAGGCTGTGCTCGCCTGCTGGCTGCGGGCGGCCTCTCTGATCCTGTTTCTGCAGGAACAAGTGTTGGATCAACAAATGGGATGTATGTGAGAATAATAACACGCAAATATTGATTTACTGGATACTTGAGCTACTTCTGTGGTTGCAAGCTGCCTGCCTTCAGCTGCATGCCTTACGTTGCACCCAAGACATAGCTCTCTCGCTTTGCCGCCTTCTGCTTGTTGTTTGCAGAGGATGAAGGAGTGCTTTAACGCATGCCATGTGAGAGGGCACACCCGTGGAGTGCGACTGTAGGAGATGCTGGTCAACCAGAGCTTAGTCCAACCTGTTCCTTCCACTAGTGCCATGACTGTGTGTTGCATCTGTAACTCTTTGCAACCTCGGGACAAGGGCTGCTGTTGTGTCTGGCCTCTCCCAGAGGGGTGAGGAGGAGAAAGCAGAAGGCTGCTACAGACCTGGGGAGGGGTTACTTTGTAATTTTCCTCCCCCTATCCCTTTCTTTCTCCCTCCCTTAAAAAAAAAATCCTACCCCTTCATTATTAGTGCTGCACAAAAAGCTGAATTCAGCCTGTCTCAGTTTGGGCAAAAAGGGGGAAAATGCCGCCGTGACAACAAAATTGTGTTCTGTGTAATTTTAGATGTCAGACTGAAAATCTGCTGATCAGGGATCATTTTCTAGCATAAGTCCAGGCCTACAATTAGAGTGGCAGTTGTGCTTAAAAGTCTGGACTTTACTGTCCCACAAATGTGGATTTAACTCTTACTACTATCTGGATAACACCAGAATTGTTGGTTTTGATCTTACTATATAAGACGATCTTTCCATATAAAATGCTAAGCAACAACCAGATTCTTTTTAATGGATCCCTTACTAGATGGGCTTTTTGTTTTTTAAACCTGGGCAATTTTTTTATATATCCCTGGATACTTTTGCATTTTGCGGCTTAATTACATTATGAACAGAAAGGAATTTCACTCTCCAGGGGAAAGGGTTAAAACAGTTTGCACCTGAGAAAGGGAACTTAATGTTATGCCTATCAAGCAGCAATAGGATGAAAAACCTAGTGCCTGACAGTGATGTATTCTGTTGCCCTCACTATCCCATTAAGAAGCCTTTCCAGGGCTCAGTGAGCTCCCGAGAGCTGTTTGTAATCATACCTTCTGCCCTTCCTTCCCTTTCCTTTTTTTCATTTGTATCTTATTAATTTTCTCTGGATCCTAAGGCTGTTAAATACAGCTCATCAAACTACAAGTATACGCCAGAGAAGCTTTTGGCTTCTTGAATTTGGCCAGCTTCAGATTGCCCCCATTGTGCAAAGCTGCAGTCGGCCACTGATGTGGTGTGGGAAAGCCTCGATGATGCGCCCTCTCCTTGTGAGCACACCACAGGAACAGCAAGTGTCATGGAGGCCTTTGGGCTGTTTCCACAAGCTGGAAGAGTTGCTTCTGCAGTCTGGGATCCCTCTATATCTTGCGTTGCCTTCCAGCTTCTGCAACACTGTTTTATTGCAGCGTGCTGCTGAAATTACTCTTGCTGGCAGGACTTGTTGCCCGTGTTTTTTTCAAGGTTCCTGGGTGCTACTGAAACAGCCGTCAGACACTTGCTGTGCTGAAAATCTCCTTGCAAATATCTGGGGTCTTGCCTCTTGGAGGAGTTCTTCAGTTTAAAAAAGTAAAAGTGGTTTCCAGTAGAAACTTTTCTAGGAAATTAGGTTCTGACATATTTCTGCATTTACCAACTCAAATCCTCTTCAGAGCCACGGTAATGGCCAGAACATAAGTTCTGTAATCAGACCATATTGCCGTTGTAAGCAGTGAAGAATGCCTTAGTTTTAATTCGTGTAGTTAAAAAAAAATCTTGCCTTGACTCTTACTTCTTGTTGTCAATTATAATCATGTCCCCATACCAAACAGTGATGGCTTCAGTTGTCTGCTTTACTTAAAAACCTGCTGTGTGTCAAAACCAAAGGACTCCTTTATCCCCTCAGCACGCTGATACTTCCTGGCAATTGTAAGCAGGACATAAACTCATTAAAACCCCTGAATTAGTTCTTAACCAATGTTTATACAATAGCTCAATACAAATTATGTTTACACAATAGCATAATGCAAAACTGTGCTATTTTCATTTCAACAAATTTGTATATTCTGTGGAAACCACAGGATTTGTGGGAGGAGGAGGATGCCTTGGAGAAGAATTCAGCATTAACTGGCCCATTGGTTATTTAGATGGTACAGAAACCTTGGGGTCAGATTGGCTTCATTTGTTGCTCCCAGAGACATGGGCTGCTGAATGTTTTTTAAGGAACACTTTTCTCAGTTGCATGCTTGCCTAGGGGTGGCCTTCTCCACCATAAGCAGCTTATTCTTGCTAGTCAGCCCTTCAGGCTCAGCGTGCTGGCGTTAGGCGAAGCGAGCAAATAAATCACGAGCACAGTGTGCCACACCTGATCAGCAATGGCCAACAAACAAGTTCAAGTCAGCCCTAATTTGTAAAAAGCTTACCAGGCTAGGACTAGGCTCCTCAGGAGACAAGTTGCCTCTTTCTTACTAACTGAAACAATGAGATACACCAAGAGCTGCTGTCCTGGATCGATTGAATGTGCTGATGCCCTTACATCCATTGCAGACTCCAGACATATTTAGTACTTAGGGCATGTCTCCATGCTGCTTTGCTTATCTTGAGCGTCCTGGAAACCGTATGTCTGTGACTCATTGGGGCATCAAGCCCAGGCTAATCAGCTATGTTGACAGGCAGGGTATATTTTATCGGGCTTAATGCCACCTTAATGTGGTTGTGCAGTTTCCAGAATGCTTTGTGTGGATATGCCCATAATCAGAGGAGCTTAAATGACTCTGAATTTGTCTCTGTCCAGTTCAGACTGCGTGACCTTTACAGAGACCATGAAGCAATATCTCTTCCTTTTTCCTCTGTGCCTTAAAGGCCAGTCCAGGACAAAGAGGCTTTGAAGGGAACACGAGGAAAGTAGAGCCAAAGTAAGCACCAGTAAGGAAAGAGGAGGGGAAGAAACAGTAATGGAAATCTGTCAGGTGCAGAGAAGGCCCTTTTTGACATACTCTATTTCTTATAACACTTGGCGTGTTTAGGTACAACAGTAAAAGCAGCCTTTCTGACCCCAAGAGATGTTATGTTTGCATTTGCAGTATGCTTCTGCTGGGAAAATTATATTCCACATACAAGCTATGGCAAACTGGAATTGTTTTGTAGGAACCATATTTTTACAAAAGTGCTTTTTAAACTCTGAAACATCTTACTGCTTGTTCTCACCTAGATTCATGTTTTCAAAAAAAGATATTTAAAAAAAAAGAAAAAGAAAAAGGCAGTGTGAGCATGCTGCAGGTGTGCTACAGGGTTGCCTGGATGACTAACTCTCCCTATTTGGCTGGCTACTTTCTGAGACCATGTTGAACACATGCTCTGATGCTGTTCGAAGGCCCTGTGAGAGGCAGGAGCTGACTGAAAGCTCTCAGTTATGTTGAAGTGGGTGGCGAAAGTGCAGGAATCGAACAGTTGTTATAAACCTGCTGGACTTTGTTGTGTGTATATTATTTTGCATGCCATCTGGAACAAGAATGGTGTCACAGTTTACAAAAGCTGTAGCTGAGGTTCATGTTAAACAGTGAGTGTGAAATATTATTCAGTGATTATCAGATTTTGAAGGCTTCTCTGCATGAGGTTCTCAGAAAATTTTAAAGGCTTCTTCTTAGGTTAGAGAGGTTTTAATTGCCAGCTTTTCTTTCTTTGCGTGTTTAAGTTACATTTGGATGTCCCATTAAGTCCTCAACTACACCCAAGAATCATGCTGTGACTGAGCCTAGGACAAAACATCATTAGCTACAAGGTTCATTTGCTTCATGGGCAGGAGGTGATACTGCTGTCCCTGGCAAAGTATTCATCAGAAAACCTTCCCCACGTGCATGGGTGATGTCAGATGAGACTGACCAACAGATTATTTATGTTTCAGATGGAGTAAAGCTACTTAATATCTTAAGTCCATTTCCAAATCTTGCTGAGCCAGCCCAGCAGCTCCTGTTGGGACAAGGGTGCAAGGACCATGCATCGTGGCCAGGCTGTAACCTTCTGGCTGCCTCCTGCTTGCTTGGCTTGCTCCGTCTTTTATGGACTTTTTCCCTGGTAGCAGAATGTTGTCTGTAGGTGCCACCACAGCTAAACAAGTATGAGCTGGGTGAGGAGACCCAGCCATTTATGGGAAACTTGGAGAAGTGTCTTTCCCACGTAAAGCCATAATTTTGCTGTCCCCAGCAATGGCCTCACCTGGATCCATGAGACTGGGAATCTCTGAACTTTCATACTCTTTCTGCTATGAGTATGAGGGGGATTTTGCCTCTTATTAACAAATTCCTATTTAAAAGCCATAGGGCGAACGTGCTGTGACAGTGACTCATACGTTTACTCTTTGAGCAAGCAGGGAAGTAAATTAAATGGCTGAACATGTGGGTGCTCAACGTGCACTGGCTGGCCATTTAAGGGGAAATGTCCAGGGGAGAGACTAACCCACAAACCCTTGCTATTTCTGTGTTTTTTGCATGGGCCTGCTGGTGTGCAGACATACACCTTTTTAGTTAGGTGCATTGCAGCTTAAGCTCCTTCTGGAAAGTTGGTAGTAAAAGTGGGGGAATTGAAAAGCTCATAGATATTTGTCAGGTATAAAGCATGGCTTGACAACTGGAGCAGATATTAATACTGAAAAATAATACAATAAAAGTTGCATAGTTGTTGTAGGAGTACCTTTCTCTTCTGTTAAACTGGGAGGAAAGCTTATGTGCTTGTTAATGTGAAGCAGGTGGTTATCACTGGAAAGCAGCTATAAAGAAAGCTTTCTGGTCAATTGTTTTATAACGCTGAACCGGCAGTTCTCCGATACGACTTTAGACCTTGCTTGTCGGCATTATGTACAAGCAATTAGATATAACGTACCTTGTCTCGTGCTGGCTGCTTAAAATGCGGTCTCAAAATATGATGCAGTTGCTTGGATTAATGGCATTTGTACTTTGAGTGTGTGACAACTTCAACATGTTCTTAATACAGCTTCAGCATATTAACAGCCTATGAAAGGGTTGCCTGAGTATTATAGCTGCTTTTCAGGCTTGAGTTTGCGCTTTCCTCTGAAAACTCAAATCTGTGAGCAGGGTTTTCTGTTCTTCACGAGATGCTAAGGAGAAGATGGGAACCTTAAACCCAGAACCATTTAAACCAATGAAACCTGGGTTTCCAAGAACAGATGCTGATTGACACACAAGTTCTGACTGCTAATTTTTCCCCTCACTTGGGGACCTACAAAGCAGGGTGTGTGTGTCTGCTTTCTAACCTCCTTGGCTATCTTGTTTCCCCCATATGGGTGTAATTTTCAAGTGTCTAATGCTGCGGACATCATTCTGCAGCCTTCTACTCCATCAGGGCACCAAACACGTCTCCCTTGTGTGTACCCAGCTGCATATTTTCACAAAATCTGTAGGAAGTTACTAGCTTTGAGACTCTTAGTCCTCTCTCAAATGTGTCTGAATTCAGTCAACAGGTTCAAAAATTGCTGGGAACATGGGGGACAGACTACCTGTGTACATGTGTGCACACAGGTAATGAACCCATAGGCTTTGCACGTGTAGGAACACATGTACCAAGTACTGCATGTGCATTTTTTTCTCTGTACACCTGATGAAATTCCACCAGGTCTAAAAATTAAATCCCACTTAAAGAAATGATTGATTTGCCTTTGGGCTTTTTCCAGGCATGTTATTTGTTTATTTTGCTTCTCTCTAATCCATCCTCATAAGTGATATAAGAGAAATGCTGACACACTCTTACCTCTGCCATCATCAGTGGGTGCTACTCTAAAAGTACCCAATGATTTTAATGAATTTTGTGGCTGAAAGTTGGACACTGAAGCTGATTTGAAAGCATTCACCAGTGAAAAAAGGATAGGCCTTTATTGATAGCTAGTCAAAAGTGAAGACTTAGCTGTAATTATTTACAAATCAATTAATGGACCTTTCCTCTAACACCCTATCAGTCAAAGACTGGCTAAGAGCAGAGGAAAGCATTGATAAGAATACACCATGAAACAAAATCAATTGTCTTTTTGTCATTCTGACAGAAGTGGGAAGTACACGTGGATTAACCCAGAATGCAATAGGAAAATGTCCACAGGCTGGAAGATAACCCAATTTTGTAAAATCAAGGTTGTCATAAGAATCTTTCATAACTGATGGTGAGATTAGAACTTATCTAACATCCCGGTGGTAAGAATCAAAATAACTTCTGGTGCAGCACTGCAACTCTTTAAAGCGAGATTAGTTTCCTCAGCCCTGGAATCTGTCCTTAATGTCAGCTAATTTAAAGAAAACACATATGCACCCTGTACTTTGTGGTCATACTTTTATGATTTAGGTTATGTGTTTATGATTGTAGCTGGCAGTTGTGTTGTTAGCCATTATGCAATTCTTGGATAGTATTGATGCAAGTGTGTTTCTGATGCCGTAGGAAAGCTGTCAATATTTCTTCTCTTATCTTTCTGAAAGAAGTCTTTTTAATTAATGCGTTCTTCTGTACACTATCTTTGGTTCGGATTTGTTTGTCTGAATGTGAAGTTGTGATGATATTCAGATTGTAATCCTGCCTATAGTATGACTCTGCAAAAGGGCAATATTAATATTTCCTCAAAATGGCCTTTGGAAAAAGTCTGAAATGTTTCTGTAGTTATCAGTAGAGCCCTAAGATACTATTGAGGTAACTTATTTAAATGGCAAAATTTAAGACTGCCAGTTTTAGCAAATATTATTTCTTCGTGTGACTGCACGATGTGAAATTCTCAAGAAAGTTTCAGAATTGTACCCAGGTTTTTTTTCTCTTTGCACTCAAATCAGTAACAGCAGTGCTCTGATTTCTGCCTCCAGCTGGGCAGTACATATTTGACAGCCTTACAATTAGCATCACTTCATTCCACTCGAGCATTCCTCCTAAGTGCACACCGGCTTCAGCTCCCCAAACTGGGCCTTCCCCAAGCCACCTTTGGGAAATTCTAGTGAAAGAGACCACCATGCCCACGGTCCCCCTTTTCTCCATCCCCCTGACATGTTTTGTTGATCCTAGCTGTAATGTACTTTTCTGTGTTTCTGCAGGTTATTGTGTAAACCACCCAAGGAGCGTAGCAGTTGCTCTGCCTGCCTATTTAATTCATTTTTTCAGCCTAAGATAACTCTAAAGATTGTAGCTCCTCTGAGATTTAGTGCAATAACTCTTCCTTGCCAAACAGTACAAATAGGCACTGGTGAGTACAAGAGCACGAATACCTGACATTATTTAAATAAACGGCAGGTCAAGCCTAAAAGCAAAACCCAAACAAAAAATATTAATCAAAATGGGGATTATCAGTAATGTTTTGTGACCGAGACCAAAGGTCAGCACAGTAACTTCTCAGTAATGCATCGTGCAGTCATGAAAAGACCTCATTTCTGTTCCCAGGATTGGTCTTAAACTTGCATGGTTTGCTTAAACTCCGCAGGGAGAAAGCTTTTCATTGCTCATTGATTTCAAGGGTGACCGTACGGATGGAAGTATGTGCCCTTCTGTCAAATGTTTGGGTCCTGAAATGGGGTAGTTCTTGAGAGAGCAAGTTTCTAGGGACTTTCAAATGCCTAGAAGTATGTGATGAATGTTAGAAAGAAAGATATGGAGTTCTAGCTTTTAAAACATTTCAACATTGTAGACCCATGAGAAGGTAAATGTGTAGGTAGTGAGTCTGACAACTCCATGCTGAACATACATGATTCCCAGAGAAGCTTTCCGTGCTCCAAGGTGCTCTGTCTGTACCTATAGAGATGCTTAGGTTTTCGAACTACTAAAAAGAAAAGAATTTTCAGTGCAAAAATAAATATATTAAAAGAACAAATGTTAGGGGAGCTGTGGTTGCCCTGGTAACTGTAGTTCTGATATTAAGTAGTATGTCAGTTGATTTTAGCTGCTGACCTCTTAATGTTTCCCTCTGCTTATTTGCAGCAATAATTTTTAAATTCTATGTTCTTTGTTTCTACTTTATTTCGTATTTATTTATCTCACTGAGGTGTTCAAAGACAAACTTTCTTTTCCCCACAAACTCCTCTATCCTTAAGTAGGGCAGAGTGAAAGGAGCAGATGAGGAACTGCAGAACTGAAGTCAACATCCTAGCATCTTCCTTGGAATAAATTCTTTCTGAGAAAATCATTGTCTCATCTGCAAGAAACAGAACTCTTCATTTAAACTTATTATACTTCTCATATATCAAAATGACACGATGGTGTGACAATGATGTAGACAAGTAGTTACATGAGAAAAATAAAATAACTTGTTTTCAGCACGTTTGACACAAACTTTCTTTAAATATCAAAAGAACTTTATGTATGTTTCCTGACATATGTCATAACCTTGGCATTGGTTCAGGAGCACGTTGACATTAGTTGGGATTGTGAGATGCTTCCTGTTCTTTCTCCTTCTGATTTGGCTCATGGTCATGGACTCACATACACTTTTCAGAGGTTTTTACAATATGTTTTCTAGGTAGGAACATATTTTCTTCCAGGAAAATTTAACTCTGGGTGAAAACAAGGTGAGTAGAGCAAAAGGAGGTGAAAGTACAAAGTTAGCTTCAAATCACTGCCTGCCACTATCTTGAACTATTTTTTTCACTTACCTTTGGGAGAGAAACATTTGGAAATAGCACAGCAGCAGTAATGAACATTGACTACATTGTACAGTAAAAGTTTCCTTGGAGGTATACATGTTCTGGGTGATTTACTTCTTGCAGCTTAAAACGTGTTATTCTTCAAATATTTAATACTTTTTTGCCAGTTGCTCCATAATAAATGCTGTGGAAAAACCTTGTCTCTCTGCAAAATAGTTATTTGAAGTACGTTTTCAAGTCTTTCTACTTCGATACTGTTCCTCTGTTTTCTGATGATTTCTAAAACACAAAACACAGTGAAGGGTGCTCTTACTGATGTAGCTGTTATTTCTGAAGGCCAAACTTAAAATCCTAAGTCAATGAAGAAGGGCTGGTGTCACAAGTTTTACCTGAGGTTAAAATAGCCCCAAAATAAATGGTATAAATACTTAAGAATGAATCCCACTAAAACCAGTTTCAAAGTACTAAAAGGCAGTCCCCCAAATGTATATGTACGGCATAGAATGCTATTTAGGTAAGTGCAACAGCCTTTCTTCTTCTGAAGCAAATCTTATTTACCAATGATTTTATTTAAATTTTTCTGATTTAGATCTGTTTTGCGATTAAGACCTTCCATTTACACTGCCCTCATACAGAGTCGTAGAGCCATAGAACAGCCCAGGTTGGAAGGGACCTTGACAGATCACCCGGTCCAACCTTTCATGGGAAAGGGAGCCTGGATGAAATTATCTAGCACCCTGTCCACTTGCGACTTGAAAACCTTCAGCAATGGGGACTCTACCATGTCCCTGGGGGAGGTTGTGTCAGTGAATGATTGTTCTTACTGTAAACATTTTATTTCTTACGTCTAGGAGCAATGCAGTTTGATAGCTAATGCTGGGCTTGTGTTTTGAGAAAAGGGGTTTACATGAGCTTTGTGCGTATAAGAGAGAGATGGAGGAGTTTCGGTGGAAGTAGACAGATGCATTTGAGCAAAGTTTTGTTAAGGGTTTTTTATTCTTTTTTTTTGGGTGGAAAAAAAATCTGAAGATCAATTCCAAATCTAGCTTTGTCGCTTCAGAAATAGTTGCACTGAGATAATTTTGCTTTGGCTTCACTCTGTGAAATTAATCCTTAAGCTTTCAACCCAAAGCATTACACAGTTAATCGGACATCAAAAGTATGTGTATTTGGGGAACATTTAGATCTACCTCGGATCTGTATCCTTCTGATGCATCAAGCTAAGCAGTCTAATAATAATCACAGCACATCATGACAACATGAAACCCCGTTGACCAGATGGTTCTCTGTGGCTCCAAGAAGTACATTTGGCATCTGCAAGAGCACAGTCTTTTTTTTATTATATTTTTTCCCAGGCATTTCCCCCATATTACTAAGAGAGTATAAAACTTCCAAACAAACTCTAGAAAACTTCTCTGCCAACAACCATCTTACTCCATATTTGAGCACCTAAGTCAAATAGTTTGGTATCCAAATTCGCAGATGAAGATAACATTCTTACATTTCTGTATATTTCTGAGGCAGAGGATGCTTGGAATGCAGACACAGTTATTGATCAGTTTAGTTTTGTTCATGCAGCAGGCCACCCTTCGACAGACTTCTAGTTTTTGTGGTTTTAGATCCGTGCTTGCTCAAACCCCTTGATTTGTTAAAAACATCAAGCATTTTTATAAATAATAGTATTTCACATGGAACGCCCTGGAGATCCAGCATCTTGCTTTAACAGACCAAGGAAGAAATAGTGCTGGCAGCAGATCAGGAAATTGAAATATAAACTTGCATCTTAAATTGCATGCAAGTGCAAACTAGTATTAGGTGATGTAATGCCCTACATTTTCTAGTAAATGAAGTAAGGAGGAAAAATGTTAACTATTATACAGCTAAAAAAAATGTGACACACGTGATTAAGAACAGCTAGTTTTTAATGAAATCTCTGTGAAATTGTAACATGCTTAACATCTCAATATTCGCTTAAAAGCATTGTCTAGCATAAGGATGTCTTCTACACAAAGGAGATAAACTTCTTTTTTTTCTTCCAACAAAATTCCCTAATTGTCTGTGCATTCTATACAATGTTGTTGTTAGTGATAGAAAAGTTGTTTTTCTTTATCTGAAACCCATTTGGACAATGTTAACTCTACATCTTAACTCCATCTTGGCTGCTCAGCCCTGCTCAGTAAGAGAGACACTAACACAGATGTGGGAGATAGGAGCAGAGCACGAGTTTCTGAAAAAAGAACAAAAGTACCATGGGAGGGGGGAAAAAAAGAGTAGAAAGTGAAGACAAAGTAGAGAGTAAACAGGGATTATGGAAAAGGTGCATGAAGGAATGAAGGAAGAGGCAAAAATTAAATTTAAAGTTCTGATCAAGTTATGTTGCAGACTTTACTACCTCTGTCATTTGGGGTAAGAAGGACATTTCTGTTGCTTTTATATGGATTAATAGGCGATCTTATGAACTCTGATATTTCAAAAAGTTGAGTCAAATGAAGAAATGTAGAATAGATATTAATCTCTGAGTTCAGGAAAGTGTAACAAGCTTAAAACTGAGCCTAAGGATTACAGGTCCTCAAACTTGCTGAGATGTATACAGAAGTCACTTCACAGGGTTTGTGTAGCAATCCCAGTCGTCAATACTGCAGGCTGGTTTATTGTTGGCTTAAACCTTAGGGAGCAACCTCATCAAGCGAGGGTGGTGGGCTTTTAGTCGCTCGTTGTAGCCTTGCATGAAGGTGAGGGTGCTGGCAGACCTCTGCGCGGTTAGTGCAACAGCGGTATTTGTGGCACTCGTGTGTTTCGCCACATAAGAAGGCAAATGCAGCAAAGCTTCCCTACAGCCGTGCAATGTGATTTCACCTCACAGGACAAATATGTGGAAGGACATGAATGTTAAAATAACAGAAGGTAAGGAGCCAGCCCATCGCCGGTACCCATAACGGTGGTTGTGGGTATACAAACAAATGACTGTGGGGTGAGTTCATTGTAAATTCATAGTGTTGGTTGCTGCCTCAGTACGTGCTTTTGACCTATGGTTAATGTGAAGTGGTGTGAGGTAGTTCCCAGGCACCAGAAGTGCATATCTGGGCAATTCCTGAGAGCACCTGCTGGCCTGTGAATTCACACGCTCCTCTGCCTTGTGCATGTGCTCTTATCGTGGCAGACAGCATAATGAACCTGGCATCCCAGTAGGTTGCATGAATCTAATGAGCAGATATGTTTCAAATTATGTTTAGCCTGATAAAGACATAGTTCTGTGTGACTGCATCATTTTGTTTTATTTTTTAAAATCACAAATCAACACTAAATTTCAAATGCAAAATGGACAATAAGGTTGGTTGGTGTATACTCGGCTGTCAAAAACTGGCTAAGCTGGCTTTGGTCTGGCTCTTATTTTGTGCCCAGAAGTAACTTTGTAGACTTAAATTAAAGCATGCAAATACCTGCTTGATCCGAGGCTGCAGTAGGCAATTAGGTATCTTCTCTGGAAAAAACTTTATCTGTAACTATTTCCTAGAGGAGAGGAATAAAAGAAGAAGAGAGGGGTTTCTAAAGTAAGCAGCTAATGCTTTATATGATGCAATGACATTATGCCAGTGCAAGCAAAAGTGAAAACTCATAGAATCATAGAATGGTTTAGGTTGGAAGGGACATTTAGAAGTCATCCAGTCCAACCCCCCCTGCAGTGATCAACTAGAGCAGGTTGCTCAGAGCCCCGTCCAACCTGACCTGGAATGTCTCCAGGGATGGGGCATCGACCACCTCTCTGGGCAGCCTGGGCCAGTGTCTCACCACCCTCAGTGTAAAACATTTCTTCCTTACATCCAGCCTAAACCTACCCTCCTTTAGTTTAAAACCGTTACCCCTTGTCCTGTCACAACAGGCCTTGCTAAAGAGATCGTCCCCATCCTTCCTACAGTCACCCTTTAAGCACTGGAAGGCGGCAATAAGGTCTCCCCGCAGCCTTCTCTTCCCCAGGCTGAACACCCCCAGCTCTCTCAGCCTGTCTCCATAGCAGAGGTGCTCCAGCCCCTGATCACCTCCGTGGCCTCCTCTGGCCCCGCTCCAGCAGGTCCATGTCCTGTCTGTGCTGGGGGCTCCAGAGCTGGACGCGGCGCTGCAGGGGGGTCTCACCCGAGCGGGGCAGAGGGGCAGAATCCCCTCCCTCGCCCTGCTGCCCACGCTGCTGGGGATGCAGCCCAGGGCACGGCTGGCTTTCTGGGCTGCCAGCGCACATTGCTGGCTCATGCCCAGCTTTTCGCTCACCAGCACCCCCAAGCCCTTCTC
>VZTV01058808.1:1877-21971 GCA_013400875.1 Anhinga rufa | reverse complement strand
CCCCCTGGTCTCCATCCTGTGGTCCATTGCCCTGGGAGAGGGGAGGAGAGGGGTTACCAGTGAAGCCTGAGGCAAAGAAGTTGTTGAGTACCTCAGCCATCTCCTCCTCTGTTGATACCAGGCCACCATTCTTGTTCATCAGGTGGGTACGCTTTCTTTGGCTTTCCTTTTCTGGGTGACGTACCTGTAGAAGCCCTTCTTGTTATTCTTTGCATCCCTTGCCAAATTCAGCTCCAGCCGTGCCTTGGCCCTCCTGACCCCATCCCTACACAACCGGGTAGCGTCCCTGTACTGTTCCTGTCCCTGCTTCCACTGCCTGTGCAGTTCCCTCTTGCTCTTTAGTTTGACCAGCATGTCTCGACTCAGCCATGCTGGTCTCTTCCCTTCCTTGCCTGATTGATCAATCATTTATGATCAATCCCTTCATTAAGAAAATGGATTCACTTTGCTAGCTGGACCTGCAGAATGGGCATGACCAGGATATCTCTTGTTTCATCCCTGGACAAGTAGATAATGTTGCCTTATGACTTTCAGGGTTTTCTGTCCTTTCTGAGAGTTTACATAGGGATTCCTAGGGAAGAGTAAAGGTATAACCGGTAGTGTGATCTAGTTACCTAAAATGAATGAAAAGGTCTTAAATGCAATCATTGTAAGTTTTTGACAAATGTCATTATTTAAATATAAAGGCATGAAGGAATAAATTTTCAAAGCTTTGCCTGGAGGATTGGGTGTATTTCTTTCTTTGTAGTGAAAGGAGTAGTACATTTTAGACTTTGTCCTGTATTTGAAAGAGCTCAGTAGATGAGATCTGAGGGCCTGTGAGTTTAGAAAACTTTGCTTTAGGAGGTCCAGATTGAACCTTAAAAGCTGTGTATAGCCCTCAAAGCCTGGTGTGCATATTCACTTTCCTTGTCATTTCAAGGTGAGAGGAGAACATTGTTTGCTCGCAGGCTTTTCATTAATGTTGAAGGGAAATCATGAGAACAATCAGCTCTCATGGTGGTTTGAATTTCTTGTTGTAAAAATTCATGTAAATAGGTGTGCATATGCAAGCTAGACATAGCTTTAGGGCTGCTGTTAAATTGCCAGTGTATATGCCAGTTGCATTAAAATTGGACAGCTCTGGCTTATGTGCAGCACTTTTAGTGGTAGGAGTAACACGTAGAAATGCCAGCTACTCTTTCTGGAAGTAAGGGCTAGATGCCAAGTGGATGGACTACAGGTTTGGATTTGGGGTGGGGGGAGTTGTGGCATCCATAGAAAACCTATCCTCTTTATTTCTTATGAACTGTTTTCACCTCAGGATTGCCCTTAAATTATTATGCATACAACTAAGCAATGTCTTTTAGCCAGCTGTGTTGGCCGCTCATTCTCTTTGAAGCAGGTGTGCCATGCAAGTCTGTCAGCACTTTCAGACATCAGCAAGCTTTCTTGGTATGCCTTTGACTGATTAGGAGTAATGCTTCCTGCTGCCTCTTCTCATTCTGTTTAAAGCAGAGCTACTATAATGCAGGTCCTCTTTATTTGTTAAGACAGAGAGAAAAACAAAATAAGCTGACCCCTGTTCACCTAAATGTATGCAACAACAATAAATCAGCATATTTCTCCACCCAGCGCACCAAGTGCAAGAGCTACTTGCAAATCCTTGAGGGGACCAAGGGCTTCCCAGGTGAATGCTGTTGGGTATTAAGGAATCTCTGGTGAGTGGCCATGGCCGATGAGATAAAAGTCTCAACTTTATTTGATCACTGTTAGCTATGAATGACTGACCTCAGACATCCTGTATAATGTGGTTACCCAGCTATGAGTCTGGCTGAGCTGCCAACATACCTACTCTGCTTGCTGGTGCCCAGTGCAATGAACTGTGTTGATTCTGCTGCATTTTTAGCTGGCAGTGGAAGGAGTGCCAAGTTCAGCTAGAAACATGGTTTCTAATGGCAAGAATGCTTTGTTTATGGTGACGACTGGGGGTGTCGGGGCATCACATCTGATGGAATATACTGATAGGAATCAGTAGCATGGGAGCAACAGCTTTCTGTCAAGCACTGAGGCAGGCACTGCTGTTCCTGGGGCAGTTGAGCTGCTGTAAATCACAGTGCCAGAGTTACAGAGGTCATTGGTAGCTGGGGCATGAGGAAATCTTGGCCGTATGTCCCTTCCACCAGTAGAGCCACACGCTGCTGGTGGCATGATGTAAACAAGCCCTATCTGTAGGTGGATGCCCACAGTGCACGTATAGCATGGAGAAACTGCTGTTGGAATGAGGTGGTGAAAAACACCTATTGCTTGCACAAAATAAACTTTTTTCAGCAGCAGTCAGGGTCATTTGTCCCTGTTTACCATGATGATCTTTACAGTGGAAGTGTAAATTTCACAGCATTTTAAGAAAAGAAGGGAAGACTCTTGTGCCCCCCCTCTTCCCGCTCACATCTAAGCTATTTTTAAGGTAGAGTCTGTGTGTGGGGAATTACATAGGCCAGTAATAAGCACCTAAGGCCTAAGCTGGGGACTGGAAACAGACTTGATGCAGCTGGCTGTGGGGGAAGTGGAGAGTCAGCGTTGTTCCCGGGGAGGGGAAAGGGAGCTCATTCATGGTGGTTGGGAACAGTGTTGCTCTGGGGAGGACAAGAAGGTGACAGGGGGGATGAAAAGGGACGAGGAGGCAGGGACCCATCCCCAGGGGTCTTAGGGGAGGGTAGGGAAGATCAGCATGGAGGCAGGACTGAGACCTGAAGCGGTTGGGAGGAGGGAGGAAAGAAGCAAAACGGGATGCAAGGAAGTGGTAGGATAGGGTCCCCTGGCCAAAGGAGGGACATGATAGTATGCAGAGAGTTCCTGGGTAAACATGGGAGCCCTAGTGAAGAGTTGCATCATGTTCTAAAACAACCAGCAGAATCTCAGCAGGATGTAAAACCTTGTAAATAAATACTCTGGGCTGAACATGTGTTATTTAGTGTCAGTACTTACCTGAGAGACTGTCGCCGCTCACTGTTTTCAGCGACAACAGTGCTGTAGCCGGCTTTTGAAAACAGTGGCTGAGCTATTCATGCCAAGCCTTTGCCTTCTGCTAATGTTTTCAGGGCCATTTTTGCTTCCAGCAGCAATCAGTGCACCGCGGCGTAGCTTCCATCTACATAGAAGTCCAGCTCGATCTGCTTGCTGTGGCTAGAAGTCAGTGACACCCCTGGTGTGAGAGCTGCACGGGATGGGTATACCCACTTGCTCCCAGCAAAGGCTGTAAAGACATTTATTCTGTGTGGAAGAAGCGTGGTAGATGTTTCTGCTGGGGAGTGAGATGGGTGAAGCTTGTATGTACAGTCAGTAGGCTTGGCTTTTGTGCCAGTGGAAAACATGATGCTACAGAGGAGTCCTTTGGTCGTTCTTTCAAGGTGTGGGTAGTAGGATTTTAAGAAAATATGAATTAAAGAAGGCCCTTTAACAGTACCTTCAAATGCATAAGGTCTCTGCCCTTATCTGGTGAAAATCTGTGTTACAGAGAATCAGGGTTAAAGAGGTGTTGAAATCCTTGGAAGTAAACAAATAAAAGACTGTCTAGGGTAGGTAGCTCTGTGTGTAAATCAGAGATTGTTTATTGGGAGGTTATATCCTCAAAGCAGCTGTTCACAATAGCTCGTTGTACCAGTTCTACAAGATTTTCTGAAAGAAAATCAAGATACAAAGCTTGCTGTTCACTTGCCAACGTTTGTTTCGCACAAGAGTCCTGCACCTTTACACCCTGTGCTGGGAGTCCTTTTGCTTTGAGAAGGAGCTCTCTTTTCTCTCTCGTGATCAGGAATACATCCAGCTCCAGTCCAAAATAAAGGTGGTGGGGGAAATCTTTCTTTCCATTTTTGTTTTCCTTTCAGAAGCTGGGAGTTAGGAGGCAGGGAGAAATGCTAGAAATTGAGAGATGTTAAGAGTGGGCTTTAGAGCACATGTTTAGCTATAATCATTCTTATACACCCATGCGTCTCTCTCCTTTTATTACCAGCTCTCCATGAAATGTGGAGATTAGCACTAGTCATGCGGAAGTGTTTAAAAATTCAAGCAGTGACAATAGGAAGTGTCAGACAGTAATGGAATAAGTACAGCAAAATTACAAAGACAGCAGCTATTCATTAATAAATTAGAACCTTGTAGGGTTTTTTAAAACTGAAGGTGTCTAACTTGGAAATTATATTCTTCTGGATGCAACTTTATCTTTCCCTTTTCACCCCGTTTAGGGGAAAAAAAACACAAAACTCTTTTTAATCATAGACCAAATAATGTGTTAATACTCCCCCTGCACATTCAGAAGTAAATTTAGGATGAGGAATTAGAGCCACAGCTGCCTCAAAGGGACAGGTAGGTAGCTGTGAGGTGTAACCCTGGACATGGAGCCCTGAAGATGGGGCGAGAAAGAGTGTGTAGAGCAAGCCCTGGCATGCAGCGCCTTTCTCATGCTCTCTGCTTACTGAAAACACTAGTGTCGTATATAAGATAGCCAAAACATGATGTAAGGAAGGTCTAGCTAAAGCATATGTTACGCTTGGGTGATTTTGGCGGTGTTACCAGGAGGTTCGGGGTGGTTCCTTGGTGCGCAGCCCAGCCCGGCTCAGCTCTGCCCCTCGCTGTAGAGTGCTCTGCATGGGATTCCCTGGCAAGGGGCTGCGAGTCAGTGTTTGGCAGGGGACAACCCCACCGCCCCCTCCTTCTCAGGCCACTGAACTCAGAACACCACCCAGATCTCTGCGCTCATGTTTTCCATTTAAAAGCATTCAGGGCGCTGAAGCGAAGGGCCACCCAGTGCTTCGAAGGAGCAGCTGCAGTAGTGGGTCTGGTATTGGCCAGAGCGGAGCATGTTCTCACTTATCCACATTAAGTATGGGTGGCCAGGCGTCCCTCAGGAAAGCACGCTTTCTCACTATCTGGAGGTGGCAACTATTGTCTGCCTTTCCAGCTTTGCTGCTCGAAAGAGTTTTCTTCTGCTTCCTGCGTCTGCAGAGTTGCCTGCGTTCAATGGTCTTGAAAAACATCACATGGGAGAAAAACTTTTGAATCTGCTGTTCTGGTATAGAGGGACCAGCTTAGTGAGAAACACTTCTCTTTAAAAAGTTCTTATTAAATAAAGTCCCTTGTTCTTTCCTTCATCCCCTGCCCCTTTTGCTCCCTCCTCTTTCCCAGCTGAGGACTATAGGTGACTTTTGCATGTAATATATTTTTCTGATCAGCCCTCTGAAGTCTAAGTCCCCTGATCTTCTGTACAAAAATGCCATTTCTTATTAATTTTTTATGAACTGAGCTTATTAACCTGCCTTTCATTTTGTGTAAACTGTAATTAAAATGTACGAAGAATTTGATTTGCATTGTGCCCTTCTGGGTCTGTTGCTGGGTCTGCCTTAGCAGCATGCATCAACAGCACACTGAAACATTGATTTTTATTTTTTTAAAGGAAGACTCAGGTCATTTCACAGAAGGCAATCAGAGCCTTTGAATGAAGAACCCAGGAATGCCTTTTCCTTTGGGCAAGATTTGTGCAGCCACGAAGGGTACCAGTGTAGACCTCTGGCTGGAAATGCAAAGAATGAGCTCAGATCACAGTCGGCTCTAGCAAAGTCAACACATTCTTGGTCTCCAAATAGCTATTTTATTAGATGATATTTTAAATCTCCTTCCCCTCTTTTTTGGGGGATATTGGTAAAGAAGGTAGAGAGATGTGACATCATTTGTGACCCTACTTGAAACATTACTAGAGTAAAGTGAAAATTGTTGTTGTTCTTCTGTGTAACCCATGAAGACAAATTTGGTTGGAGCCCAGGCAGGCTGCTGGGTTTTAGAAATCGGGGATAGCCCAGGGAGAGTCAGGTCTCTGGGCTTGCGGTGCAGTTTTGTTCCTGTGCTCTGCACTTTTAACAGTTACCTTCACATTTTGAACATTTCTTCCTATTGTTCTTAGGTCAATGTAGGTATTGTAACACTTGAGCATGGTTGAAAAGCTATGATAAAAGCCTTTTTCTGCCTTTATACACGTCCAAATGCACAGCTGACACCAGAGAGTCACTACTCATCTTACTGGCAATTTTCCCCCCCAAACCTATACCAGGATGGACAACTGTAAATGATAATTTCCAGCAGTATTTGCAGGGGGCTTTACTTGTGTGGGTATTTTTTTTTGTTTTGGATTTTTTGGTGGGTGGGTTTTTTAAATTTATTTTAAAATTTCAAGCTATGTTTCTGTTAGAATATGATCAACTGTGACTCTTAGGTTTTATTTTTTTGGTACTAACTTTCTAGCCGTTTATTTGGGAGGAAAATACTGAAGGTACAATCCATGTGTATTATATGGCTGAACCTGCCTCCAGTGCAAATAAGGAGTTGAGAGAATTATTTTAAACATCACAGTTTTTAAGCAAGCTTCATTGTTGGTAGCTGTGACGGTGATACAGACAGATCAGAAGTTTACAATTTCCACTATTTTAATTTAGTTATTCAGAAGTGGGTTGTTTTCCTTTTTTTTTTTTTCTCCTGGTGACCTATCTGATTATATCTGCTTCTGCCATTTTACACTGAGTTGCCCACAGTCTGCTTTTTGCAACCCAGAATTCGTATACTGAATCGTAAGGCTCAGTGTAGTTGCCCTCGTAATCTCCCCATTGACTCACTTTAATCTCCCAGGTTTTAAAAGCAAGGCTGATGTTTTGTTGATTAGGGGGTGGAGGAGGAGATGCGTATGTATGTGAAATACAGACTCCAGTGTGGCCTGTCCATACACGCACAGTGCTAATGCATTCACTTCTGGGGGTCAGAGCTAGAGGAGGGCTGGGTGGGGGCTGATTTCTTATTGACATCCTTTGGTCTTTGCTCTGCTCTGTGACTGAGGGTATCACGAGGCAGCGCGAAGTTTGATGGGAGAAGATGCCCGTTGTTTCCATAGCAGACCGAACGCGGCCTTTCACGGTGCCGAGTCATGGCTTTGCACTCAGATCGCTCCTGGTATATGCCTTAATTAATTAAACAGCATAATCTGCCCGAAGAGATCTCCTCCTCTTTCCTCAGGTAGTGGCTTGCTCAGACGATTTCTCATGTAAAAACCCCAGTAAGACTATTTCTTTTGATGCTATTTTCTTTCTTTCCCTTGTGCGGAGGTAAGCCAGCTTCATTATAGAGACAGTGTAGCTGGGCAGTTTCTTAGCTGTGGATAAATAGCGGGACCTTTGAGCCGAGCCATTCCAGATGACCTAGGATGAATCGGGCTACATTCCTAGCCAGGGCACCCCTTTTGCTAAACAGCTGAAAAGCCGCCTTTTAAGCACACCCGCATATAACTTGTTGGGGGGCAGATGTTTTTCAGCGTTGCTTTTTTGCTTTCCTGAGAATATAGCATAAGGTTAGCAAAATATTTCAACTGTAACACGGTCACAGGCTGAGTGCACAAGGTTTATTTAAGGGAGGAGAGTGCTATTTATGGAAAGCATGTGGTTTACTCCCCGGCCCCTCTCCCTCCCCCCCAAAATGGGAATGTTTCTTTAGGGTTTGGCATGCTCTTCCGTACAATATGTGAAGAGAGGAAGGTTTTTGGAAACTTTGCATACGTTCATGTCCACTTTCTCACCCCAGGTGTGAAACTTTACTGATTATTGTGTTTTGTGCGATCATACTTTACCTGCTGGTTTTTGAGCGGTATTTTTAATCTTTTCTTTCACAATCAAATGATGCAATTTTCTCCCCTTTATAGTAGTAGTACGTTGATAATCTGAATTAAGTGCAAATTATGGGTGCCGATTAGGAGCAAAATGAGAAAAAGACATTAGAGCTCTTGCAAATGCCTCATTATACTAAACTGCCAATTTTAAAGTTAATTTCATTGCATTTAAAGTGAAATGTTTAAAGGAAGTGTGGATAGCTGGAAAGGTTGCCACACTGTTTAAAAAAAGATTATATGATGATATGAGATACTTGGTTGTCATTGTGTCAATTATGGCTCATCAGGCAACGTTAGTCTTTGATGTCTGGCATTTGTGGAAGACAGTTATACGAGAGAGCTAAAAAGCCCTGAAAAATATATTTGTTAGTTGCAGGGTTGAGTAAGATGTTTAGCTCTGGCAAAGGGTCTTTACAGTCCAATATTAGCAAGACAGATAAGCATTTTATGACTCAAGAAAATGCGGTATCAATTTTTTGCCTGATCCTGGGGGGAGTCTGCAATGGCCAGCCCAAAAATGGGACTTGAAGAATGGCAACTTGCTGTGCGGCGTAGAGGATCACCAGCTTTTGCACAAAATACTGCATGCCCTAAATTTAGAAAGCCGTGCTTGTCTCCAAGGGATGTCTCAAGCCCCATTGAGAGCAGTCGTGCCTCCTCGCCCATTTGAGGAGCACGGTTACCTCTCAGCAGGAGTGAGGCAGGAAGGTGGTGGAGCCGAGGGATGTCCTGTGCAACATGGGTTTTCTGCCCTTCCATGAGCTTAGGAAATGATTAGCTATCAGATGCTACCCCCATGCTGGTGGTTTGAAACCCTTAGATTTTTGTTCAAACCATTAAGCACTTTCATCTAATGGAAATCACTTTCTTTTAAAAAAAGAAAACATTAAAATAAATGATAACTATTTTTTTTCCTAGTGACTCTTTTGATCTAAGAGCTTTCAGAGTGCTTAGTCTTGCAAGTTCAGATTTTTTTTTGTTTGTTTTTTTGTTTTTTTTTTTTAAATTGCTTTACAAAATCACAGGATGTTTCTGTGGTGAACATACATCTGTGCTGGCTTTTGCTGAGCTTTGGAAATAGGTCAGGAATTAAAGCTCTGGCTTTGTGGTTCTGAGGAAAGTCCTTAAGAAACTCTCTCAGACATAAGAGGGTAAAGAAGGGTCACTGGAAATGCTGTTTGACCATATATAGATGGCGCGGTCTCTCTTGTCTGCATGTATGTACAACTATATACACCCACATATATGTATGAGCTGTTGGAACTGGTGCTCTTCACTGCTTGCCTAGAAAGGGCAGATTGCTGCAGGAAAAATAAGTAGTAGCCATGGGAAAGCATTAAGAGAAATGCTCTGTCTTTCCATGGGGGTGGTAACTCCTCATGCACCTTTAGCTTAGCTATATGTCCTAAGCTTAGTTCTATTGTTTCGTGCACCTCTGTGCAAAAACCCCTATGGGAGGCGTGCATTTACTGTGTGGTTGCATTGCCATGGAAACCGGCACCAAACCTCATTCACACGTCTTGCCTGACTAGGGACGGATAGAGGTCGAGCACTGGCATCTGCCCTGTGCCGCCCCCCGGTTTTTTGCAAGCTCTCCTAAGAGGGAGGTAGGGAGAACAGGGGTGGTGGCTTGCAGGAGAAGGGAGGAGGAAACAAATCACACAGGGAGCAAAAATGGCCCATAAAGTGTGAAAAAGCAACAATTTTGTCCCTCTCCTAATTATTACTGTTTTGCTGTAGTTTGATAGTTTTGCTCAGAATAACAGTGGAAGTGAATAATAGCTGCAATATTAGTAGGAGGTGCTTGGGTCATTTCTTATTGCCTCACCCTGGGTCTCAGCAGGGTGGTGTGGAGGAGCTCTGGGTGAGTGAGGCATGCACCAAAGGAGCAGGGCGTGAAGCACAGGGATGGAGAGCGTTGACGTGGGGATTAAACCTGGACATGATTTCTGTAGTTTTTCCTGCAACATTTATTTAAAAAAAAAAAAAAAGTTCCAAACCTTAGGGAAAAAAATCAAGCTAAAGAGAAATGAAATAAACCAAAATCCAACCTTTGGGGTAAATGGAATTCCCCTGTACTTGTCCTCCTTTTCCTGCTAGGAATATTAGAGCAGGATTACCGAATGCGAGGCTTTTTCTTTGCAGCAGAACAGTAGGGCAAAAGGAAAATGGGATGGGAGGAGAGAGGTTTTATTGTTGTTTGGGTTTTTTTTTTTTTCTCCAAAACACATTTTTCCTTTCTTTAGGCATAAACAATTTCTTCCGTCTCTCCCTAAGTCCCTTATTTATTAGACCTGCTGGTGGCCTTTAGACAACCTATAACAGCGTGGCCTTTTGCTATCCTAAAACATTAATTTCCAGGCATGCTGTGTAGGCAGCCCGCCTTCACGGTGTGCACAATGGTTCATTTCTTCTGTGCCCAGGTGAGGGAGAGCAGCTACTGCTTCCCGACCCCCCCTCCTCCCCTCTGCCCCCTCCCAGAGCCCTCTGTGTGTGCTGAGGACGCAGAGCCCCCTGGCCCCCAAATACTGCCTGTGGATGAAGGAGGCAAATCTCTTTCACAGCACTGTAAAGAGGACGTGTTTCTTTGTCGTGGACATTGCTGAATTTAACTAGCAAAAGGTTATCATGGCTCAAGGACTACGAATCTGAGCATGGTATAAACTGTGGATAATGCACCAAACCAGTGCAGCTTTGTCCTGGTTTCAGGTGGGATAGAGTTGGTTTTCTTCGCAGTGGCTAGTGTGGGGCTGTGGTTTGGATCTGTGCTGAAGCAGTGGTGATAATGCGGAGATGTTTCGGTTGTTGCTCAGCAGCGCTTACACCAGTCAAGGACTGTTTCAGCTCCCCATGCTGTGCTGGGGGCACGGGAGGCTGGGAGGGGACACAGCCGGGACAGTGACCCCAACTGACCCCAGGGATGTCCCACACCGTATGGTGTCATGCTCGGTGTGTAGAGCTGGGGGAAGAAGAAGGAAGTGGGAGACGTTGGGAGTGATGGCGTTTGTCTTCCCAAGTCACCGTTACGCGTGATGGAGCCCTGCTCTCCTGGAGATGGCTGAGCACCCGCCTGCCCGTGGGGAGCAGTGAATGAATGCCTTGTTTTGCTTTGCTTGCGTGCGCGGCTCTTTCTTTCCCTATTAAACTGTCTTTATCTCAACCCATGAGTTTCCTCACCTTTACTCTTCCGATTCTCTCCCCCATCCCACCAGGGGGGAGTGAGCGAGCGGCTGCGTGGGGCTTGGCTGCTGGCTGGGGCTAAACCACGACAAGCTTTAAAGGTACTTCTCCCTCTCTGTACCTCCCGCTACCTCTCTCTTCCCTGAGGTTGCTGAATCACACCAAACTAGCTGGTAGGTAAGATGGACTTATTAGCAAAATCTTTGCCACACGTTTGTTTCTCCTCCTGCTTTCCAAGCAACCCGTGGGGCCTGTGGGCAGCCTGCCACAGTGTCAAAATATTTTAAGCATTAAGCCATTTCTTTGGGAGTTGGTATTTATCTGGAACTATATACACTTCATCTCCAAGTGCTGTAAATTTAAGATACCTTTCATTACTTATAAATGCTTTCAAATCTGGAACCTGCCTTGCATAAATGCGCAGTAGCACCCTTAGGCTTGGCCCCTGCGAGGGGCTGGCTGTAGTCAGGCAGCTGTTTAACGGCTTGCCGAGGGGAAGTTGAGCGCCAGCGCCAGGTTAAGCTCTGAGCGTGCTGGGGGAGCTGCACTGTGGCTGCCGCTGCCTCCCTGCTGCGTGTTTCCCCACAGTGACCCCGCTCCACGCCTCTTCCCACGGGGCACGTGTCAAGGACACAGGCCGTGGAGGCAGAAGCAGGAGAAGTGAAGCTTGTACTGCTTGTGCTGTTCCTCAGCGAAGCAAACTGATGTTTTCAGGAGGCTTTGCGCTTGGTCAGTTTGAGGTCAGGTGGAAGGTGCTCGTGGTCATGCTCACAACTGGGATCCATGTCGGCTTCATTTCCAATCCTGTACTTCTGTGAGAAGCCAGGTGCATCTAGCTCCTTTATCTCAGCATCCTCTGATGCTGCTCATATGGGTGCAGCACAGACACGTCTCAAGCTGTGGCCTCCTTGCACCTTGCTGTACCCCTTTGTGTCTCCTCTGCGTGCCCTCAGTTGTGTCAGGAATGGTAATACTAGGGTGATGACAGTCCTGCAAGATTCCTGATTGTGCGTGTGTGCCAAAGCCGACCACAATTACCCGCTCCCTCTACATGATCCCAGGCAGCAGGGTGAGATCATCGCCATGAAATCACTGAGCTGCAATACCATGTGAGTCCAGCTCCAGCATATTCAAGCCACGCGTGGCTTATTGTCACGTATGTGGGTAATTGCTAACTGGGTCTTCATGTGGTGGTGCCCTGAAAATGAGTTGCTGTCATTTTCTCTTTGATTAGTCTCCTTTCTAACTGAAAAGAAATCTTCCCTTGAGGGAGGTTTTTCTTCATGTATTTTGTTAGTGTATATTTTTTTTCTGAATTATAAACCTACTTCCCTGTATAGGTCCTAGAAAATAAGAAATGGACTGACAAAGATTAAATATTCCCTCTAAACATGAGGCCGGCAACATTCAAGTTTTAAAAAAAAAATATCTGAAAGTCAACCTTGTTTCTGGTCTTTTCTTGCAGCTTTTAAAATGTCACTGCCAAAAGAAATGACCACAGTGGTGAATGAAGCTATGGAAAAAACAGGGCTGAATCTCTTTTTTCATGTTGCTGTTGTTGTTACAATATCTAGTCCCCTCTTTTGAAAATGTAAGTCAGGGAAATGTGTGCACTGAAGTTCAGAAATAAACACCTAGCATCCTTTTAACACTGAAGTACTTGGAGTATATAAAGATTACCTTGATAGACGTGTTTTGTTCATTAAATGAATCGGTGAAATTTGGCATGCTTCTTAAAGAGGCCTTTTGCCAGTCTTTCCCCATATTCTTAGCTCATGCCTCTGCATAATGATGTGATCCATGGTGGGCAGGGATAATTCAGCCTAACGATGAATAATGGTAGCATTTGTGGTCAACTGGTAATGACATTCTCACTTGAGCATTTCTCTTTGGGAACTGCGTCTTCGAGTCATGAGACTTGCAGTAATGTCAATAGTGAGAGCAGCACAGGAACAGACTGGGTGAGGGAGAAAGGGGACACTTGTTTTACAGGATCCATGGTAGGGGGGGAAAAAAATAGAAAAAATTCTGCTTGAAATACTGGTATCTTTATAATAATCTCTTTGTGACACTTCCTCCACCCCCAAGTACTTCTGTGTTTAAATCAATATACGTCTGCAGCCCTGTGCACGAAACCCACTGGAGTCTCAGTGAGGGAAAAACAACCGGTAAGAAGGGAGGTGAGGTCAGTAGAGGACAAGGAAAGGATCAAGTCGGGACGAAGTTATCTGTAGACTAATGCAAGCAAATGCAAAAAAGAGCAGATGCTTTTAAATGTGCTGGGATCGGACATGCTACCCCAGATTTGGATCCTCCTGGTCAGGGGAAGAAGGGCAGCATGTTAAACCGGGGGATCATGTTTAAATGGGGACATGATGTAAACACTGTCATGCCAGAACGAGCTACTTCCTTCATGCCTCATCTGTGTCTGTTGTTTCTAAGTCTTAGGTATTAGGTATCTTTGAAGGTTAAATTTATAGAGGTAAATTATTCATTGAGAATAATAGATAGAATAGTAGTAATATATATATAAAACATAAATAAATATATAAAATTCTACTAATAATAGTAGAAAGGGATGTGTGAAAAATGCAGACTTCCTCACTGCAGCTTAAAAAGGCAAAGAAGCTCCTGTGGGTACGTACTCGTGGTAGCTGCCTATAGGAATAGTTTGGACACGAGAGTTGTGATTAAAGGCGGGTTTGAAGTATTGTGGTCATGCTGATTAGATGTGTAGGATGCAAGTGCTTTGTGTTGAAGCAAAAAATGTGTTTACAGGAAGACAAATTAATGGGAAAGGACTATCTGTGGTTCTAAGGAGAAGAATTATTAATGTTCCGATGACTTTTGCAAACTGAAAGTCTGAGAAGTTGGTTGTGGGCTAAGAAAACCACAAGCACTCAGGCTTGGTTTAAATTCATTCTCTCAAAATGTGTTTGAATGTGTGAGCAGGAATCTAAATATTGTGGTGATAGAAGAGCTGACACTCTTTCCATCCTTCAGATGTCATTTACAGGACACTGGAGATAGCTGAAGAACCAGAAAGCTACACTGTTCTTCTGTAGTGTAAAATACTACCGAAAATCATCAAGAATAACAAGAAATTTGTTTTATGCTTTTGAATAAAGTGACACTAAGAGAACATGTGCCACCTTGTCATGTGTTATTTAAGAGATTCTGCCAACGTACCCAAAGTAACTCCATCCTCAAAATGGACAAAAGAAAATCATGTCAAATACAATAGTCTTCTGATGTGTCCCATTAGTCGTGAATTTCTGCTAGTATTTTTCAAACATAAAATAGATTAAACAGCAATGGCCTTATTCAAGATGTCACAATTAAGGTAACACAAAGCATGTCAAAACTGTACAGTTTGTGCTAAAGTCGGACTAATCTACAGCTGAAAGGGTTGAGGCTAACCGTGTGCATCAGAGGTATGTTAAAAATTATTAGTAATAGCAACTCCAGAATTTGACCCATAGTTTTCAGAACAGTTTGGAGAAGTATTTTCACACAGTACATGCCCAAACTTTTTTTTTTTTAACTATCCTTTGCATTTTATCTAAGTTGTGTAAGAATTTGTAACCAGAGACTATAGACCAATCACCCATCCAAAGTAAGCAGGAATGTGAGCTGGAGCAGAAGGAACAATAACCAGCTTAAACCGCTAACATGTTTTCTTTCATTTGTATGACAACGCTATATAAAATTCCAGCTGAAAGTGGGGGCCCGTGTTGTTTGATATTGTACAAAAGCAGAGTGCAGTGTATGGAGAGAGAGCATGGAGAGTACATGCAGTAAAAATCTGACCTGAGAAAGTTGTATGAAGAGTTTTGGGAAGAAGGAGTAGGAATAATGATGTTAAACTGATTTTGCTACAGTTAAAATAAAATCATATGGAAGTTTGCTTAAATTCCTCTGATTCTGCTTTTTATTCGAGGAGAGGGGTGTGAGAAGCTTGATTTTAAGCTGGAGTAACCTAAAAGAGCTGCATTATTTTGAGATTCTTTTACATTAAGGCACTCTAATACAGTAGTGTATGACAAGAGAAGAATTTCACTCAATCACAGCCTAGAAATAGCAAATGTTCCCTTGACAAACACCACCAAAGTCTTTATTGACACCACGAAGCGCTCTTTTCTTGAGCAGACAGTTGAGCTTCTCAGAATAATATCTGTAACGTTGCACGGTAATATTTACATGCACAAAATGGGTAATCGAACACTTAGGACAAATTCAGAGCTGCTGTAGTGGGTTTAACTTCTTTGAAGTCAAATGATTTGCACATGCCTGCATCATAGCCGAGTGTGAACCCTTCAGCTTTTCAAAGTTAGGTTGCTGAAGATACTAAAGCGACTGTTTTGGAAACGTATTTCCCAATCATAGCATTCCTTTTCCACTGAGGATGTGGGTTTGATCAATTGTTTTCTTACTTGGCCTCAAAAGGATCTATACTTTTCAAAACCTTTCTTTGTTCAGTTTGTGCCCAAACCACACGTCCTCAGTATCAGCTTCTGCAGAAAGTCTGAGGCAAGCGATGGCTGCAATTCCACACAGCTCCAAAAAGATGAAACGGCATGAAGGAAACAATCATGATGTCTGAATTTTTTTAACTCCTTTTATTATGTGAATGCTCACTGCATTAGAATATCCTCACCAGCAACCCCTCTGCAGTTATCAAATGCCTCAGCTTTGTTTCAGTGCTTAACCAGCCATAAAAGACATTTTATTGGCTTGTATATTCTTCCACCATAAAACTTACCATTTAGGTAAATCACTTCAGTATTAGTTTATAGGCGACTCTAAAAAGGAGAGGTTTTTTTTAAAATTTATTGTGACTAGTGGCCAGGTATGCACAGGAACCAGTACAGTCGGAGCAAGCAGCAACCTGTACTGCAGTATTTTTTACTGGGGGGGTGGTGGGGTGTTACCCCATGAATAATGCAGTGGCCCACGTGCCCTGCTGCAGGAGACCAGCTGGCTGCTGTGTGCTACCAGAGCTGCTTGCCAGCAAGCATGGCTCATTAGGAGCCTAGTTGCAGGATATAACATCTTTGCAGTCAATTAACAATGCTGCTCTTTAAAAAGGTCCAGATCCTTCCTGATTCAGCAAAGCACTTCAATACACGTTCAAAGTTAAGTGCTTCATTAAAGTTTTGTGTAATAAAGATGTGAGGTCTTGTGCTTGAGGTTAAACAGGTAAGTGCATTCCGAAATCAGGGCCTGACATGTTACAGTTCTTAGAGGTTTCCAGGAATCTTGAATATCCTGAAATACTGACTTTGCTGATTTCCAAGCTGAGTGTAACCCGCAACTGAAAACCAGAACCCAACCGCATTACTGTGAAGCAGGCAGGAAAGCCTTCTAAAATCTGTTTCCTGGTCATCACTGATGCTTGCCTAGTCAAAGAAATTCTAGCAGGCTGTTTATGTTTTTGTGACCTTAAAATAAATATATATAAAGGAAAAGAAATTACACAAGCCTAGTCTTCTGGAAATGGAGTTAAAAAAAGAGGGATATTTGTTAAAAGGAATTTATTCTTTGTAGAAAGAAGCAATAAGAGTAACTGAGTTGTTTTACACCTCCTGACTAATATTTTTCAATGTACAAGACGGCATTTTGTAGCCTGTTTCCTGTGGTCAAGTAAAGAAATGAGTGTTAGAAGAACCAAAAATCAAGTTTTTTTGCCTTAGTATTTTATGTAACAATGTGTACCGCTTTCCCACACTTATTTTCTGGTGTATTACTTATTGTAATACCCTACTGCTAAATCATTACTGTATTTATTGGGAAAAAGTCTTTGCTCTGGTTCAGCGGGTTAACAGCAGAATCAAAGCTGTTCTCTCACTGAGTTATCTACAAATGTAACCACTGTGTCACTTGTGGACTGCGTCTGAACACCTTATGATGAGATCTAAACTTGCCATTTTCTTTAATAGTATATTGAATTGTCATAACTCACCGCCTCATCTTCTACAATGTCTGATCTTCTTGTATTCCCACTGAAAGCTGGCTGCAGTGAGTCAAGCCCCAAGTAATTTTTAAATGCAATTTGTTTTAAGTGATTAATTGGTGAAGCATGCTGTGAATGGGGACTGTTTCTTTCTTCCTCTTTCTTACTTTGTTCTGTTAGAGGACGAGTTAAAATAAGTTCCTTGTGTGTGACACCTTGCTTGTATGCTTTCAACTTTTGGTTTTAGTCCGAATTGGGCTGGAGTGATACTTTGGTTTTAATTTATTATTTGGACCCGCAACTTAAAACCAGACAGCCAAAACAAACATGTTCCCTGTACAGAGACCACCTAGAAGTAGCTGGAATTCAGTCACAGCCCCTCCTGTTGAGGTGCTGGGATCACCTGTGCCCATGGAGCTAGTACCAGCCGCCCTGGGGACCTCTGGGCACAGCGGCCTCCGGCAGCCCAAATGGTACGGCAGGATTCCGGTCCCAGGGGTCTGTCTCCAGTTTCCACTCTCAGATTCACTGGATCTGTTCAGGGGGAAGCCTCTGAGGCTTCGCAGAGAGCTGGGGTAAACCCTGCTACAAGACCAGCCCCCAAAATCTACATCCGTCGCAGCCCACCAGAAATCCACAGGGAAGTTCAGTGGGAGCGCTGCCTTTCTTTGCCTTGCCCCAGATTTCCGTGTATTTCAGGTGAAGTGTTCTGGGTTTAGTGATGCAAGCCTCTTCGGAGGAAAGCATTCACAGGAAAATTTCCAGCCCCTCCTAGACGCAGGGTGAGCCTGAGCTGGGAGGTTGCGTCAGAAAACAGGCAAACTTTGGAAAAGTTTGGGCCACATGTGAACTTTGCCACTGATCAAATATAAATAATCCTGCTCCGACCCTAACAGCTGATTTGAAGCGGAGTTTTTGAAAAGATTGAACTTGGATCACAGTTTTATGGCGATCTCTAAAATATTTTATTGCTGGTTTATGACACAAGAGTGTAAATTATAGGGCTGTAAAGACTTGCGGTGTGAAGGTTTTGTCCTTTGCTTATGTACAAAACATAAATAGTACCCTTTTGTTTTTAGGGAAATATATATATATATTTTAAAGTACAGCTTAGGAAAGATTTTAAAGTACAGCTTAGGAAGCCATATGTATTAGTAAGAAGAACACGTTACTCAATACTTTATTTAAGTGTGGGTACTTTATTAGTTGGTAGTGTGTAATTATTTTCTGTCCATTGACGTAGGTCCAAAATTAAAATAACTGTATGTATGTAAATGCTACTAGAGCGTAAGTAGTGTGTGTAACACTACAAGGATCAGAGAGGAAACGTCTTTTGTTAGATGAACTGAGGGAGAAAAACATCTTTTGGAAGCACAAGCCCTTTCTCAGGTCCGAAACAAACCTTATATGGTTTGTGTGTAAATGTAAAGAATCGGCATATACTGTGTGTGTACATGTACATATGTGCCTATGCAAATGCAGTTCTATAGGTGCAACAGCAGCTACAATATTGACTCGTTTGTATTAAAATTGCATGGCCGCGTTCTCCATTTTTAGAGGAGGAATGGTAACAAGTGAAAATGTTTAGTCTCTTATTGCATTTGTAAAGGTACCTTAAAACCATGTAATTCAAGAAATGTGTTATATTTTAGAGTCAAGGGGATTAAAGATCAATTCCCTTTGGTTGTTGACTTCATCGGGATTCATCAATATCTTACCTTGGCCGTTATCTCTTGGGTTTTGTATCCAGTACTCCTTCAGATTTTGCTCCACCCAATGTTGAGATGACTCACCCTCATTTCCTTCCACGATCTCATGCGGAGTGACCATGGGCAGAGAAATTGTTTTCATCTGCTCCTTTTATTAACGTTCTTGTTCCACTAGACTCAGTTAAATTTTTTCACAAGTTCTAAACCAGTTATTTTACATGTGTGAACTCCATGTTATTCTCCTGCCCCCAACCTTGGCACCAGTGTCCTTTCCAGTCTCTGGGAAAAACGCTGGTTTATGCTGGTTGGGATGAAACTGAGGTGTTAAGTGTGATTCTCCTGTTCCCCAAGACTGGAAGGAGTGTGATGGGACACGAGTGGCTATAGCAGTGTGAAATACATGTTTTAAGTGGTCCTAAATTATTATTGTTCAAACTTCTTATAGGTAATGTCTTTATTCTGCTAGGAGATGCAGGCGGATCACTCTTTAGCAGCTGTCAAGGCAAATATTGCTGTATAGTCCTTGCTCTCAGCAACATCCTCAGCGTCCTGGTGATGGGGTGCCTTGGAAAGACTGTGCAGAGCAAGCTTCATACTCCCTCTGCACTTGAGGCTCTCACTGCCCTTCAGTGCTGTAAGTACTCTCTATAACGTTGTGGCTACATCTTGGCATTTCCAAGCTGGTTAACTAGGAGTGTTCTGACTTAACATCTGGAAAATTCATTGTGATTTTGATGATTTTAGGATCCATCCATTTTAGGTGGATGAAACTTGGTATCTGGCTCAAATAAATCTGAAATATTGATTTATTAGGCCCAATAGCCAGCAGAAGTTTCCATGATTGTTAGAGAAATGGGTATTTTTCCTGTAGTCCATTACAAGCATGCTGTAAACAGCACAAAGGCTGCATCTGATAAAATTCAGTCTTTTGCTGCTGTGCCAAGCAAGAAAGGGAGGAGATGCTTTTGGTTACTTTAAAGATATATTCCCTAGGACCTACAATATATCTAGTGGTATCTCTGAATACATAGAGAGGGATGTTGAAACAATATTATGTACAGAGGTGTACATTTTCCAACTGTAAGAAAGATGTGTCTGCAACCTAACTGCACTCACTTGAGCCGAAATAAACACTTTTGGAAAGAATTTAGCTGAATGGTTATTTTTGGTCTGGCAAAGGGGAAACCGACTGAGTGACTGTCATTACTCTGATGCTGATTACTGGAATTGACCAGCTTAAGGGCAATTTGCTAACTTTGTTTAAAAACAAAACTGGTCTTTCTGGGTCCAACTGTGATTTAGAAAGGGAGGAGCTCTAAACCACTTCTTTTTATTTTTTTTCCCTTTTTATTTTTTCTTTTTTAGAAATAAATATAAATTATTTAAAAAAAAAGTTTCCTAGCCGAAAACATTATCCGAACCCCACATGCTGTGGGATTTAGGGAATTAACAGGATGATTCAGACATACAATCCTCACATTCATTCCCACTCCTGAAAATTTTCCTTAAGGAATAAAACTTCTTTCCTGTACTTGGTCAGACACAAAACCAAACCAAGTCCTCTTCCCCTT
>VZTV01058803.1:0-15313 GCA_013400875.1 Anhinga rufa | reverse complement strand
CAATACATCCTCATTAACCACCTCTTCCATCTTAAAATGTTTGTGAAATGTCCATAAATATCCATAAACTGTTCATTGAGTTCATTTGGTCTATAACTTTGGCCTTCATCTGTTGTGGTATTCACTCAGGACAGGAGAGGTGGTGTGTTGTGTGGAGTCACTGGGCACCAAAACTGGAGCAAGCTGGGTCACTGCCACACTTTCACTGCTTCTTGTGAGGTTGATGAGCTTNTGATGACTGTGAACCATCCTTCACTGGTTCAGGTGATTTCTGTTGTAGTACTTTCTGTAACATGTAACACAAATCATGGGTTACAACAGCTTAAAGATATATCCTTTACATTCTCCACTCCTGGTCCCTTTGGACTAGGCCATAACATTTAGTATTGCAATGAATTCCTCCTCTTGCCTCTAGCATGGCTAGCAGTGAGAGGTTCCTGCTATAATACCTTTAATATATGGTAGTCACAGCAGTGGTGACATACAGCATCATGTAGCACTGCCACCATACAACGCAAATCTTGGATTATTTTCACACAAGATTAAATCACCTTGAGGTACACATTGGACTCCCCCATCCTTCTGCATTACCGACCAACTGGAACCAGGTCCTTGAGCAAAAACAATCCCACAAATATGTTTGCCCTAAGGAAGTAATAATTTTATAGTTATATTTTACTGATGATCTAAAAGAGCAGAGCATATGCCCTTTCTTATGGTGCTGATTTGCCAGGCAATTTGCTTATATTTAGGACCTATCTCAAGTCAAACCTTCTGTGATATTCTAGAAAATTCAGAGAGCAGGAAAGAGCTGAAGGCCAGTTTTGCTGTGTAAGACTGGTAGATGATATAAGTTGCCTAGGTATTTGTGCTGAACACAACAGATTCACATCTGAATATATTTCTATATGCTTCAATGTAGAGGACTAGAAAAAGGGAGTTGTTGCTGTTGAATTGCTGACTCTGCCACCTACTTAATCTGGGCACAGCAGTTGTTGCATATGCCTCAGTTTCTCCATCTATTAAAAAAACGAAAGGATAACACTCACTTATTTTAAATGGGCATGCTGGTCATGACTAAGATATATGTGTTTTGAACTTCTCTGGCTTGACTGAGAGCCAAGTCAATGTCCTGAGCCAAAACTTCTTGCTTAGTCTAATGAATACTACTCACCTTTTGCTAGCACTGCAACTGTTGGGTGAATTGAATGATATGTAATTTATTTTCTTCAGAAACACAAGAAGACAAGCAGGGTAGTGCCAGGTGAAGCTCCCAAAATCTTTGTGCCTTGTGTGATATTACAGTTCAGGAGGACATAAGAATAAACTGCTGTCCTGTCTCCAGCACCCATGCACAACAGGGATGTACATATCTGTGCATTAGTGAAATTAAATCCATAGTTTTGTTAGCAAAGGACAAGTTTATAAGCTCAGCTATGAGTGTTCCTACAGCAATTAATTCTACACAAACAGACCTGTATATTCCCATTACCTCTGCAAACAGGTACCTTTATGTAAAGACTCCCAAGTCTTCTGTCCCATAAGTTAGCAATCAGCTGCATGAAAGCATTTCCTTCTGTGTTTTAAAAATCTTTGCTTTACAGTTGCAATGAATTTTTCAGAAATGATGAGGTAAAATAAAAGGGAAACAATGACATCAACCCTGGAGAACTGAATACCACTTTATGCGATATTTGTATTTCCTTTCTTTGCTTAGGAATCTTCAAATAATGCAGAGTCTCAACATCACACTTTTTTATACTTCTAGTCGTTAAAATCTCGTTTTTTCTTGTCGTTGTTTGCTGCTCTTTTTTTCATGTTTTAATAGCTACACAGACAGTTGAATAGTCAAAGTTACACAGGGCCACATCTCTTCTTTCCAGTGTAAGGCAGAGAGAATATCTTGCCCTTGGGGTGTGTGGCGGCATGAAGAAGGCAGGCAAAACATCAAGAATAAGCATTAAAATAAAGAATATTAAAACCAGATAGTGCTGCTTATGTTTCTATCCTTTAAGTTACTACAGTTTGACTTAAGGTCACAACCATTTTCAGCTGTGGAGCTCCAGCCCCCACACCACCATAATATCACTTTCATACAAGCTGCAATACAAGTCTGTGTTCATTTATATGAAAGAATATCAGAGAACAGAGACTGAGAGAAGAATCATGGTGGAAATGAGTAAGGAAATTGAAGGCACTGGGTTTTATAGCAAGTTATCTACAACAGCATAAATTAATAAAACTGCACAAATACAAGATAATCTCAGAGAATAACACGGCATAAGAAGTGGCTTGTGCCATGATCTGCCTTTTCCACTGATTTTGGCTGGGATAGAGTTAATTTTCTTCATAGTAGCTAGTATGGGTCTAGGTTTTGGGTGTTTGCTGAAAATGGTGTTGAGAATACACTGATGTTTTTGTTCCTGCTGAGCAGTGCTTCCACAGAGTCAAGGCCTTTTCTGCTCCTCACCCCACCAGCGAGTGGGCTGGGGGGGGCACAGGGAGTTGGGAGGGGACACGGCTGGGACAGCTGACCTCAACTGACCACAGGGATATCCCACACCATATAATGTCATGCTCAGCATATAAAGCTGGGGAGGAGGTTGGTGGGGGGGGTACACTGCTCAAGGTCTAGGTGGGCAATGGCTAGTAGATAATAAGCAATTGTTTCTGTTTTCATCACTTCTATTTTGGGGTTTTATTCTCTCTGTTTTTTTTCTCTTTTCCTTAAAATTTTTTTAAATTATTATTATTTCTTTTTAGTTATTAAACTGTTGTTATCTCAACCCACAAGTTGGTTTCTCACTTTTACCCTTCCAATTCTTCCCCCATACCACAAGGGATGGAGGGGAAGTCAGCAAGCTGCTGTGTGGGTCTTAGTTGCCAGCTGGGGTTAAACCACGACAAACTGTGACAAGCAAATCTGTATATTCTGTTGGAAAGATTTTTTTCCACACAGGTCAAAGAACTCTTTACCCATTTAAAACATATTTTCCTCTTTAAAACAAACTGTTATTGGTATAGCCTCATCCAGGTTAGATGAGCCTTTGAGCAACCTGGTCTAGTGGGAGATGTCCCTGCCTATGACAAGTGGGTTGGAACAAGATGACCTTTAAGGTCCCTTCCAAACCAAGTCATTCTATGATTCTGTGAGTCTATAATACTATATTTAGTTCATAGAATGGTTCCAATAAAACTAGTAGTCCACTTGGAACAGATTACAGTTCATTTAAAAACTGAGAGTCAAGTGAGACTGAGAAATTAAAACTAGTTGGAAAAAAGAAGGAAACTGTTAAATATTTGCAGCATCCATAAAACTAACCCTTGTATTCTAGCCAGCTACTTTATGGTTTTCCAATTTATTTTTAACTGAATTTTTAAATATATGTTTATAAATATAACACTCTTACAAAACAATATTAATTTAAGTCCCTGCAACTGATTTGTACTTGTATTTATTATTTGTGTACTAAGTATGCATTAATGGGCTTTTGGTCAGTATAAACCATAGATTGCCATACATCAAGTAATTTATCCAACAGAACAGTTTCATTTTATGTTTAATCAGATACAGTCAACAATGACCACTGTTAAAGGGCAGACAACTCTTTGTAGCTATTCAGATAGCAACATCTGAAATAGTGCACATTCTTAAAAATCTGTTTGTGGAGAAAAGTGAACAATTGTAAAACTCCAGCTAAGCATGTGAGTAGCTCTTTTTGAAGCACATTTCTATTAGTGGCTATTTCATTCACCTGTGTTTATTGATGTCCTGGATTTTTGCTACCAATCACATAATTTATGTAACCAGGTAGTCTCACTCAAAGCTGCTAACCAAGCAGAATATAGGGGGTACTCGTTCACAAAAAAAAAAATTAATGTTACACACATACTTTTTCACTCTCACAAATTAATTTGCAAAAATAAACTGGGATATATCTGTCTTGTCATTTGCCCTGCTTCAGCCTTACAAAGGGATAACCCAATGTGTTTTCTCAGATACCTGATTAATTAGGGGAATTTCCAATTTTGTGGTGAGATACTTTTGTATGTCAAAGAATGTGGTGATTCTTTGATGCCAGAATGAGTCTTTGGGACCATATAGGGTACAGACAAATGAAATCAACTGTGTCACCTTTCCAAATTGTCCTCGTAGAGCAAAGGAAATTGACCGGCCTGAAATACAAGCTTCTTGAACTTATTAGGTCCTCTCACCTATCTTCTACAGCATTTTATCCAAGTATTGTGGCTTGCACTTTGGGAAAAGTTTGCCAGCATAAAACACAGATGAATTTTCTGGATGCTTATTTAAACTAAAGAGAAAAAAAAAATCCTCCATAATGAGCATCAGTTGCTTAGACAGATTTGTCATCCTGCCCTTTAAAACCCTGGTAAGCAGCCACCTGGCCCTAAAATCCATACTGTTTTGTCTTTAAACTTGCTTTCATTTTCTAAATTCATCTGCCTTGCTCTTGTTGAAGTTATCAATAGTGACAGATCGAGTCACACCTTTTTTTTCTCTTCTGTCCAGTAAAAGCTTAACAGTGTAAAGCTGATGATGAGAAAGGTTTCAAAGTAAGGTACAAATCCCATTAAGTATCAAACACTAACATATTTTCTCATGATTGCAGGGAGCTCAAAAGTCAAATCCCATCATGTGAAGATGTGATTTTCCCACTAATACCCATTCCCTTGCCCCCCTTCCTCAAAATCACATGAACAACTTCAAAAGAAAAACAAGCTGAGTAGAAGTTAACGGTGTTGCATTTTTCTTAGTTGTGTGAAGTGGAGGAAAACTTAATATCTTAGTTAGGATCTCCTTAAAAAGTAATCTAACTATTAATTAGGAATTTGTCATAATAAAATGAAATTACCATATCCAATCAGGACAATAAACTAGCTGAGGTAAAATGACATCTCAGACAATTTGTCACCAAAATCTCTTAATCATTTAATGGGAAAGCCAAAAATGTTACAGTTATGCCATTATTCAAAGTAATTCAAAGCAGGGTTCCCCAGTCAGATGATGCTTTATTGCAGTTTCTGGGGACACTGCTCCTCCACAAACCTGGAGGCACTGGAACTCCTCAACAGGCAGCCTCCAGGAAAGGGAAAAGGACAAAGCAGCTACAGAGAGAACAAGCACAACCATGACAACACCTCTGTGGAAGAGAAAGGACTGCAGGTGATTTGGTGCCATTTCTCTGGAAAAGCATGTAACATTTATCTCAGCCTCCTGAGACGCCCCTGACAATACATTTACAACAGGGGACAATTGCTAAGGGAGAACACTGACATCAGGATAAAGCCTGCAGAGGAGGGACAGTCACCATAAGCACCTCCACTAGCTATCTTCAGGAGCTGTTGGATAGCGAGACACAAAAGGAAGAGGAATTTAGAGGGCCGAGAAAGCTCTGAAAAAGGAGTTCGTGTAAATTATAAGAGTTACACATATGGAACAAACTGAGGGAAATAAAGCTCCACTACCACAGAAGAATTTAGTGGCAGTCAATGGGAAAAGAGCTGCAACATAAGTGCACAAGTGCTTTGTCCCATCACACAGGCCAGCGGCAACAGACAGGGTTGAGATATAGAGCAGCACCGTACAAGGACGGAGAATGAACCAGAAGATTCAGACCCACCTTACCCACCACAGGAGGTATAATCAAGGCTGCAGCCAGACACAAGGTACACGAGAAGCAGCAAGTAAAGGGAGAAGCGGTTCAAGGCTGGTGCCTTGCAGCACTCCACTGGAGAAGGGTAAGAGAGAAAACAGCATTAATTTTATCAATCATGAAAACCAAGTGGTGAGAGAAGGAGAATGTAAAACCTGCAGACAGCAGCAAGGCAGACCACAGCTCCTTGCTGTAGGCGCTCAGAAAGCAGAGAGTGATTGATCACATCAGGAGTAACACTGAGATCAAATGAGATGAATTGCAAGTTTCAAGCAGGCAAACAAAGTGCTGGAGATACTAGTTTCTTGCTCTGGGGTCCCAAGAAGAATTGAGTGATTGATAGGGTCAATTCCAGCACTGAATTTATGTAAGAACAGCAGCGGAGTGGTGTGATAGGCAGTGCTTTATGCAGCTTCACTTATATTGTTTCCATTGGTACTTTTAATAAACTAGTGTTAATTCCAATTAACGGGTCAGATCAACTGTTTCTCTCTGAACGGAACAATTCTATCTTCTCCGTGTCTGTAAAGTCAAAGTCATTTCCAGAGACTGTGTTCCCGTGGTACTGCTAACACCACTGAAAATTAACTTGCGCAGTCAATAAAATAGATGATATTGCACTGCTCAGCAGGTAATTTTTATGATTATTGTTTCTTTTAGATCCATCATCATGGGTCAAGAAGAGGTAAAAAACCAGCAATGGTAAAATAATCAATCCCTGGAAATAAAAATATTAGTAAACACCAAGTAGTCACTGAGGCCTTTTGTTCTGAACTGATGGAAAAAGGTATCTGTGAGTAATCTTACTCCTGCAAGCAGGCCTCACCTTCCATTGTATAATACAGCCCAGTCTGTGCTATACATTATATGAATTACTTATATTGTATAAATTAAGAAGACTATGGAACTGAGAATGGTACAGGAAGCACTGAAGTGACTAAAAATATTAGCAGATTGTTTTACTACTGTCAGCTAAAGAAGATCCTTATTAGCCTGAATTACCCCACTTTTTTGGTTCTGTTTTTGTCTTCTTGATGGACAGACCACCAGGCCCCTTTACTTTATCTCCAGGAGATAAGAAATTGCAGATCAAGCCTAAATAAACTCAGGACTAACCACTCCCATTTTACATAGGAATGGCTCTCCTACCCACTGAACTTCACTTCCAAATGTTTTCTCTACTGTTTTCTCTACTTGGGCTTGAAAAATACTTGAATGCAAAACATACCTCCCACAGCCCAACCTCTCATTTACCAAGTGTGAAAGGTGAGTCTGCTATAAGCTCAGGTAATAGTTCCAGTTCAAGTAATGATTATAAATCTAAGGTTAAAAAAATTTTAAAACTACACTTTAAAAGACAGAACATCTCTAAGTTTAAAAGGCAGAAAGAGGGAAGGATATGAAACAATGTGGGAGTCACTTCATTACAGGACTACACAGTTTTCTCACTATTTTCATTATTATTTCTGAAGTTTTCATAATAATAAGTGGTAGCATATCAATGTAGAGCACAGTAAAATTTGAGTCTAAAAAAATTTCACTATTCCACTACTCTGTTATTACCTGAGAATTGTTTACAAAAGATCATGATGCACCGCACTTGGAAAAAAAGAGTCACACCATGGTAAATTATCAGTCAAAAAATTATTGGAATTTAATGCAGTGGAACCAGCTGTGTTACCACCACTACCTATGGATTGATTTTATTCTGTTGCCCATCTTATTTTTTTGGTTTTGCAATCTTAGCTTATAGCATGGGGTTTTTTAGCTCATCACAGTAACAGCCAGCAAGATGCCAAAGGGTAAAAAGGAATCAGCAGGTATGAGGACCAACTTCCTCATGCCATATACACAATTTTTACACAGATTTCATTGCTGATTTCAGTTTGGAGCTTCAGATACGGGGGTGGCATCTCTTGTTAGCACAATAAGGACCTTTGTATTTAAATATTTATTGTTCCAAATCCATTTCTGATCATGAAATGCAATCATTACATATGGCAAGATTATGTGATGGAGCAGAACTGTATGGGCTGTGCTGTCACTGGAATACTGACAATGACAGAGCCCAGCAATACACACAGTGAGACTCTGTGGCACCTTGTATGAAACAAAACACAACCAGCAAAGGATAACTTTAAAAAAAAAAAAAATCTCCATTTCCTTTTGCAGTGGAGATAACGATCACAGTTAGAAACATGAACTGTATTTATAATGGAATACTACAAAGTGTCTAAGAAAGCAGCAGCTATACTACCAAAATGGGTGTAATTGATTTCATACCTTTTAATTAAAACTAAAAACACCCACACAAACTGCTGCTTTTTCATTCAAATCTCACTGTACTTTTATTGCTTTTTACAATACAGAGGTTGTGTTGACGAGGTTAATTACTGTTCCTGCTGAAACTGACTGAGTTAATGAGCTTCTGGGTCACATATAAGAAGGGACAGCTCTTTTAATTGTTTCACAGACCCAGAAAGGAGCACTTTTCTCAGCAATGGTGTTCTGCATAAATTTCAGCAGGGGTGTGGTGGGTTGACCCTGGTTGGATGCCAGGTGCCCACCAAAGCCACTCTATCACTCCCCTCCTCAGCTGGACAGGGGAGAGAAAATATAATGAAAGGCTCGTGGGTTGAGATGAGGAAAGGGACACCACTCAGTAATTACTGTCATGGGCAAAACAGGCTCAGCTTGGGGAAATTAACTTAATTTATTAACAATCAAAATAAGAGTAAGATAATGAGAAAATAAAAACTAAATCTTAAAACACTTTCCCCCCACCCTTCAATTCTTCCTAGGCTCAACTTCACTCCTGATTTTCTCTACCTCCTTCCTCTGTGCAGCACAGGGGGTCAGAAAATGGGGGTTGCAGTCAGTTCATCACATGTTGTCTCTGCTGCTCCTTACTCTGCACGGGGAGGACTCCTCACACTCCTCCCCTGCTCCAGTGTGGGGTCCCTCCCACGGGAGACAGTCCTCCATGAACATCTCCAACGTGGGTCCTTCCCACAGGCTGCAGCTCTTCATGAACTGCTCCAGCGTGGGTCCCTCCCACGGGGTGCAGCCCTTCAGGAACAGACTGCTCCAGCGCGGGTCCCCCGCGGGGTCACAGCTCCTGCCAGCAAACCTGCTCCAGCGTGGGCTCCTCTCTCTCCACGGGGCGACAGCCTGCTCCACTGTGGGCTTCCCATGGGGTCACAGCCTCCTTCAAGCACATCCACCTGCTCTGGCATGGGGTCCTCCATGGGCTGCAGGGGACAGCCTGCCTCACCATGGGCTTCACCACAGGCTGCAGGGGAATCTCTGCTCCAGCACCTGGAGAACATCCTCCCCCTCCTTCTTCACTGACCCTGGTGTCTGCAGGGCTGTTCCTCTCACATGCACAGGGTTTTTTTTTCCCCTTTCCTAAATATGTTATCCTAGAGGTGCTACCACTGTCACTGATAGGCTAAGCCTTGGCCAGTGGCAGGACAGTCTTGGAGCCGGCTGGCATTGGCTCTATCAGATGCAGAAGAAGCTTCTAGCACCTTCTTACAGAAACCACCCCTGTAGCCCCCCTGCTACCAAAACCTTGCCTTGCAAACCCCATACAAGAAGTTACAAGGACCTGTTTTCCCAATTTAATTCAATTAGCCCTGTTAACAATTGATTTCCCCTCCTAACCTGCCATGCAGCATTGGTTTGAGTTGCACAGCAAGTTTTGCACTTCACCCCAGCCTGGATGACTTCTTTCCCTCTTGCTCCCTGCATAACAGCATTACAAGGTCAGCTAGTGTTTGCTCAGATGTCCACTTGAACCCAGAAGAATCACTAGGCAGCATGGAAGCATGATGGCTGGGTATCCCTGTCTGGTAAAGAAACATGTTCTGAAAAGTTTCCAGATCTTAGGGTGACTGCCAGATTTTTGCCACAGGACTACTGGGCAGTATCAGGTTCTCCAGCCTCTTTTCTCCCATTTGACCACCATGCACATGACCTGATGTCCATGACAGCATGCAGAAAATACTTGTTACTCTATCGCTGTGACAAAGGTGGCTTCCATACCTGTATCTTCCCTGGTTTTAGAGATTCCCAGTGTGTTTCATGGACATCAGTCCCATGAAAGACTAAACGAGCAGCTGTACCACCTAAACCTCCAGATTCCAGTTCAGTAACATTCCTTTCCATAAATCATCCCATTGACCTTAGTAACCAGTCAACACAAACTGAAACACGATGCTTGAATTTGACAGTGTCACAGACAAAGGAAAAAGATTAATAACTCTTGTAAAATATATACAATAAATATATTTGAATAGAGATATAACATTTTCAATTTTCTAACTTTAATGTGTGCCTAAGAATCATGGGGGAATCAGTCAAGCTTCAAAAATTCCATTTAAAAACTTGCCTAAATCTTTTGCCCACCACAATTGCTTGTTTCATCAAATTTTAGTGGAAATTTAATGAAACACAGTTTAAAAATTAAAAAATTATATTAAAATTTTAATAAAATATTGAGACAAGTTGATCAGGTATATCATTCAAAATGTACCCTTCATTTATATCAATGTGCAGAATGCAACCCAGGTGCTTCCTTTGTAACATAAATTTACAAGTAGGGTTATATGAATAGAAAAATATCACTGTATATAGCAAGACTCACCCCTGTGCCTTTGAAATCCACCACAGCAGATACCTGAATGCTGCAAAGTGTTCTGCCAACACTCAGTTCTGTCCACATGTGCAGTCAGACAGTCAGAGAGGGGCTGAGTCTCTTAATGTTTAAAAAATCTTTGCTAACAGTGAAGAAAAAGACAAGTGAAAACTTATTCTTTTACATTACCATGTTCTCAGGAGCCAGCAAATACTCAAATAGACTTGTGAAGAAATTCACTCTTGCTCTATTCATGACCTTAAGATGATTAGGATTTTGGTAGTGCAAGGTACAGCTACAGCTTTATAAAAAGAGGGAAGAATGAAGACATCAGCTTTAACCCCTGAAAAGGTTTTATATATCTTAAAAAACTTCTACAAAGTTACATGTTCATTTTATAGAGAAAAATTACATAAGCTGAGGATCTGTTCCAATTTTCTACTGGAACTGCTGATAAGTAAGTCAAAATAAGCACAAAAGTTCATTCATATCAGATATACTGAATCTTGGGAGAGCAGGGAAACAGCAGTCCTATGGTACATATGCAAAGCCTGTTATTACTGAATTAAATCCCACATATTCAGTACTAACTACTACTTTCTTTGCTAGAGTAAGCATTCTTAAACATTTGCAGACAATTTAAAAACCTTAGATAATACCTGGAAACTGAACACACAAGGAAGGAAAAGAAATTCCTATCTTCAGGCACCAATGATAGCTAAGCAAAAATTTTTACAGGTCCACTTGTTCCATGCTTACAGTACCAGAAAAGTACTGTGCCTATTAAGAAAGCCTGATACAAACTCAATATGCAGAAATTCAACATGAGCTTATCAGACTTTGATTTCTGTTCTTTGGCCTTCTAGAGATAAAAAATCTACTTTTGGTTTCAGATCAAAATATCTGGATGTGGCCTACTCCTGATGATTATATAAATCTTGGAATAGTCTTTCCACCAAAATGCTAAGTGTTGACATTCTTACGGCATAGTGTAACAAGAAAGACTACTCTAATTATCTTGCAAAATTTTGGGCCAGACAAAAGGACAATTGTCAGGTAGTTTTGGTGTTAGGTATGGCACAATTTCAGTTTTGTAGGCATCTAGATACTTCTACAATGCCAATAATAATGGGATAAAATATACTTAGACATAATTTGTGTGTGTTACCCCTTAACACCAAGTTCTCACCCCAAAAACAATGTAAAATTCCCCTGAGGTATTCCTTCTTGGAAACCAAGGTTATTTTGCATTTCTTTCCAAAGGCATTTTGGCTCATGTTTTAGAATATTTTGTGGTGTTTCTTTGTGACTCTGACAAATGTTTCCTTCATTGTTGAAAATAATTCAAGTTAACAAAGAAGCCAATAGATGGAGCTTTTGCAAATGCATGTATCTATGTAAAGTTGGGTTTAATCACTTATTGATTCATCCAGGTTCCTCTACACTGCCTTCCAAAGCAGTTTTAATACTGAAAAGGAAAGAAAAATACCAAAGCTATGGTCCTAATGGCAAAGTCATTTGCAGTGATCAACTACCATTCATATGGTTTTGATGAAAAATGACTTATAAATGGTGATTTTGTCAAGAAGATAAAGTACTCTTAGTTACATTTTGACACACAGAAAAAATTGCAATGTGATTGTGGTTTCCACAATGCTTGCTGAAGTTTCTGAAGCAGACTTTTAAATTCTTCTTCTGCACAATTTCTTCCACATACTAGGTACATTTTGCACATTTTAAAATACATTATCTATATCTTCTTTGCTATCAAACAAAATATTTCTGTCAAGCCAAACACTGATACTCCCCATAATGTGGCTCATTCTTGTTTACTAGCTAAAAAGAAACAATCACCAAAGTCATGGACAGCCACATGCATTTAAACATTGAGGAAGGAGGTAAATCTGGCTGACTTGTACATCAGAGACTAAGTTCTTAGCAATTCAGCTGTCAAAATTACATTAGTTTACCCAAGAAGTGAGCCTGCTCTGTGATTTCCTGAAACACTAAGGAATTGAAGGATTAATCCTCTCTGATGGTGTGTATTCTGCAACCAGGGAGAGATGTATGAATGCAGCACACTACAGGATCAGACCCTCAGCTTCTCAGTCAGCCTGTAGACAAAGGTTGTGGGTGTGAAGGAAAGGAAAATATTTGAAGTTGGTTTTCTTGATCTGAATATGCTTCAAACATAAAAAATTACTATCATTTGCAGTATATTTGAAATCTGAAACAATACACAACTTTTTCTCCATTTAATATACTCTCTGAAAAAGATCTGTTTACTTGCTAAACCCTGTTAGTTATCATCTTATTATATAATAAGTATATGTGATCCTGTAAGCCATGATGAAGATAAATGAGATGGACAGAGAAAAGGGAGAGAGGTACCAAGGAGACGAATGATGTGACAGCTCTGTGCAGCACACTAGAGCACAGTGGATTTTTTGAAGACTTTTATTACTGTAGGCAAAATCAGTTCAAATAGTTTGAATATTTTGTGCATTAGAAAAGGTCAGTCTGCACCCAAACAGGGAAAAATTATTAAGAAATTACCTTTGCTCAGCAAAAACTCCAAAGAAAGTAGGCATGGCAACAAAAACTTGACGTTTCATAGATTTTCATAATGTCTTTAAGTTGTCAAGGAAGGGCAAGAGGATGAAACTGTAACTCAGTGCAACTTTATTTCTCACTTTATTTCTACCCATAGTGACTTAGAAGAAGAGCATGATTTCTCCCCAAGAATACATCACAGGGTTAAGGAACTTTGACATCAAGTCCCAGTTTCATGACAGGCTTTCTGAGTGAAATTTAAGCCATTAAATCTCTTCACAGTTTATTCCTTAATTAGTAGGATGATTAGTATTTCCATTGTCTACACTATTTAAATACCATGAAGAGATTTGAACCTGTGCAGGGCTATCGCTTTGTTAGGTGTTACCACAGCAAACAAGCCTTCTCTGTCAGATAGGCTGCACATGGGCTAAGCAGCCCCGAGAACAGGGTCTAGGATGAACACACTAAAATGGACATTTTCTGTTCTTACACATGCATGCCTACTTTTCTGATAACTTTGAAGCACACAGAAAGTACTTTTCAATCATAGTGATTGTTTGGCTTCACCCCTTCAGTTAGGCTCTGAACAAGACATTTTTTGTGAGTGTGTGAGTGGCACCACTAGGCAGATCAGACTTGCATTAAAAAGTGTGAGAAAGAGTGAAAGAGAATGAGAGAAAGAAGAAGAAAAGAGTAAAATATTTGCTGACTTCATTATGAAATTGAACTATCAAGTGGTGAGTTTCATTCACTAAAAATAAACAAATAAGCCAGAGAAAACTTTGCTGGTGTAGTAGCTGGACCTCAGAACATAGGAAAGCTTCTGTTGCCTGCCTCCACATAATTCACAAATGTGCCAGTGTTGACAGTAATTTAGCAGACACCATCCAGCATAGGTGTCACGGCCCAGTCTTGCAGACTGGATTGTAAAACTTAAAGCTGTGATGTACCTTAGAGAGGCATTACTGTTCTGTCATGAAAGAAATAAAACAAAAACTATGGTCAGATGAAACTGCTTCAGATGCTGATTTGTCTTCTTCAAGTCTGGGGAAAGAAAGGCTCTCCCTTTCTCTAAGGGATTTTCACTTATAAACAACAGTCTTTTTAACAGCACTGTAATGCAGTTGTGAGAGCTGCATGCTCCCTTCTTCATAACTGGAAGCAGAGGTGAAGAGTTGCAAGTTATTTTCAGTATGAACTAGACTTATTGAATTCATGCACAGATGTGCTCAATGCGATGATGTACATGAAGGCACAAGATCATGTCCTGCAGAAGGCTGCAATGGATGTAATTTCCATGCATCTGAAGCAATTAAACCTGGTGCATTTAGAAAAATGAATACTAGCCCATAGATTTAGCCTTTTTTACACCTTTTCAGGGCAGATAATTATTTATTATGAAGTTACTGATACATGGTGCAATTTTTGCCATTTCAATTATAGTAATACTTAGAAAGACTGTTATGCCAAAGGCTCATGACACATAGCCTTGCACTGCTAAAGAATTGCCCTTCTGACCCCATGGTCCAGCACCATAAACTATAAAGAAATAGCTATAAATTAACCTTTGATTCTTTGCAGGACTCCCTTCCTCCAAACCCATCTTCCCACAGTCTTTAAAAGATAACTGTCTTTCCAGTAGGTACATTTTGAAACCTGTCACCTTCTAGCAGTGGGGTACCTGGAGACAAAGCTGCGTAAAGGCGTATTCCAATATGGTGGCCAGAATCCCACTTCAGAGAAATTCAGTTTTAGAGACATTTCATCTTCACAGTCTTCAACTGTAGTTGCAGATTTTTAACATTTCTGGAAAAAGGCCCAAACTGTAACATAACTGCTCAAGGAAATTCTGACCAACAGTAGGTCTAAGTGTGTCTGTGAAACTGTTGTTATTTAAGCACAGACTAGAGTTTCAGGCACATCATAAGCTCTCATTACCTATTGGTTAACAGACAAGATGAAGAAAGATTATAATATTTCAGATTATTTGAAAAATATGTCCATGACTTGAACACCTGCACAAAAACTCAGGAAAACCCAGGAAAACACATCCTTACTTCTGAAGAGATGGGCCCTCAGCTACTTTAACCAGAAATGGAACCCACACTAGAAGAAAAAATCTTGTGCATAAGTCAGTTTTCCAGCTTCCTAAAGACTTCCTTGGACAAATTTATCATCTTGCTCTGAGCACCTTTTCTACATCTGTGAAATGCATAAATCTTACTTGCTGCCACTATTTGTCTGCTTGCCTTAAGACTGTAAACTTTTCAGGGCACAGTGCAGCATTTTCTGTGTATTTTTAGCCCAAGAAGACTCCAGTCATTGCATTCTGCTTCCTCTGTCCATCACTGTTGGAACAAGTGTTGTTCTTTTGATAAATAATATATCATGTCTTTCTGCAGGTCTTCATGACAGCAGAGAAAGGTACCTGGTGAACACTTCA